>JABUQX010015297.1:10000-50000 GCA_015478945.1 Trachelipus rathkii
ATATAATATATATATATATATATATATATATATATATATATATATAATTGTTTATATTTTATAAGATATATATATATTTATATATATATGAAAAAAATATATATATATATAATATAATATATATATAAGATATATATAATATATAATCTATTAAGAACATAAGAACATAAGAAATATAGAGACAGTAAAAAGCAACATGGGCCTATCGAGACCCCAGTCAACCCACTACCCAAACATGCTCATGCAAAATCCACAAAGCACCCTGGGCTTGTCAATGTTTGTTGTAACTACAAATCCACCAATTTGTCTTAGTCAAAACTAATGATATATAAATATGATACCCAAACCATCCACATGCACTAATAACTAAGTTATGGGTCACACATGCCACTAAAAATAACTGCCTATAACTAAAAACCCGCCAATTAGGCTTCGTCTAAATATATTATATAATACCCAACCCATCCATATACCTATTCAACCCTCTCTTAAATGTTGCAAGAGAGTCACACTCAACAACCTCTTCTGGCAGACTATTTCGCAAAATTTAACAGACCCTATTATGAATTCACTTAGAGAAGAACATTACCCTTTCTTCTTTAATTTCTTATTATGCCCCCTGGTTTCACCTGTCCATGTTCTACTATGAAAAATTACATGGTCTCTGTGATTATCAAATAGATGTAAATATTTTGTAGACCTGTATCATGTCCCCTCTGAGAAATCGCCTTTCTACAGAGAACATTTCCTAACTCTTCAGCCTCTCCTCATAGCTTCTTACCCTCAAACCCAGAAATCATCCTTGTTGCTCTACGTTGCATTCTCTCAAGCATATCTAAGTCTTTCTTTAAATAAGGGGCCCAAACTTATGTACAAAATTCTATTACTGGCCTACATAAGCTATTATAAACATTTTTACTTATTACTTTCCTTGCTCTTGTAACAAACATTGCGATTTATTACTGCCCAGCTGATTCGTTATTAGCTTTATTTCTAGCTTCCAAACACTGATTAGCTACTTTCAAATTACTGTTTAGTAATCACACCTAAATCTTTTTCTTGTCCACAGACTCAAGCCACTCCCCATTCATATCGTATAAAACTTTTATTTGAGAAACCTAGGTGAAGAAACCTTACACTTTTAACTATTAAAATTCATTTGCCCTTATCTGCCCACCCAAGAAGTTATCAAGATCATTTGAATCTTTATAGCTTCCTTCACTATTCCTAACTGAGGTGGCCACTTTATTACTTCTGCAAACTTAGAAACCTTGCATTTAAGTCCCTGGTCTAAATCATTATATATATGAGGAACAAAAGTGGCCCCAGCACTGAACCCTGTGGGACACACTCTTCCACTATTTCCCTTGATGATTATTCCCATTTAAGTTGTCACACTGTTTTCTATTTCGGCAAACCACCTATATATATATATATTATTTATAATATATATATATATTATAATATATATAATATATATATATATATTATATATATATATATATAATATATATATACTATTTATATATAATATATTATATATATATATATATATATATATATATATATATATATATTATTATATATTTATATATATATATATATATATAATATAATATAATATATATATTATATATAATATATATTATATATATATATATATAATATATATATATATATATATATATATATATATATATAGTTTTTCTAACGAACCCAACAAAATGCAAGGTAACCTAACCTACCTCTACTGCCAAAAACGATTGGTTAACGCTTGCGGCGGACTGTACGGAGCGACGTTGCCGGATATCTAGACCTAGCATGCATGGATCGATGTTGACTGAAACCTAGCCATAACCTTGTTCTGTATAGAGGTGTTGTGTTGTTAGGTCTTTTAAGGAGCATGCATAGCATAGCATTTTTAAAGATCATGCATAGCATAGCATATCTCATTGATAAGTTTGAATTTATGACTTATCGACCTATCAGCCCTCCCTCCTACTCTCCCTCACTCTCTCCAATCTCTTTTTTGTCGTCGAACTGTTGCTTCACTCTCATTATACTCTCGAATTTGCCTTGAGGAAAGCTCTTGCGAAGAGTCCATCAACACAGTCTCACTTTTCTGTCCAACTCTTTGACCTGTTACTTAACTGCTATGCTCAATCTCCTATTTACTCAACTGGTAAAGTTTGAAACACATTTCTTTCAAACGTCGTTTATCGGTTCATGTTATGTCGACCTCTGATTGCATGGGATCTTTTTTGCATTTCCCAACTCTGATGGATTGATTCCATTTTGCCCTGTGGCCTTCCCCCCCAAAGGTATATATATATATATATATATATATATATATATATATAATATATATATATATATATGATATATATTTTTTTCTATTATATATATATAATTATATATATATATTATATATATAATGAAAAGTAATTTTTTTTATATTTATTAATTTATTTATTTATTTTATAATAAAAATTGGTTTATTTGGTTCAAAGAATATTTGCATTGAACGTGCTCATTTGTGTCCTGATTCGTGGTTTTTTGATCCACGAACAATTAATCTTTGGAATCCATCTATGCATTAGTATCCGCGTTACCCATAATCATATATCCCATCCACGAGGTGTTTAAATATATGTCTAATCTGGTTATATTTTTAATATAGTAAATTATGGCCTTACTGATAATACATGGCCTATTGGGTTTTCTACTTAAAATATATGCCTACTTAAAGTTAAGTGTTACCAATATAACTGAAGATGGCGGGTTTCTAAAGAAAGGGACTAGTGGTGAAGAATAGATTAAAGGTGTTCACAGGGCCGGCACAAGAGATTTTGGCGCCCTAGGCAAAACTATTATGAGGCGCCCCCCTCTCCAACCATTCCAAACCAACCCCCTAATCAACTACTAGTGTAGTCGATTCAACCACTCACTATTAGGAAATATATAACAAACAAAAATTAACAAAATTAACTGCGCGAAAAATATTATAAACAAAAACTTTTACCTGGGATCTATGTTTGAAGACAGGAAACCAAAACAATTACAGCACTTTTTTTTTTATAGAAAACTACTATGTAAATAGCTTGACATTGAATAAAGAGCTAAACAACAACGACAAAGTTTACATTTTTTGTTTTCTAGCCTTGAGCTTAGCGAATGTGGAAACCAATTCATTTAGATCGGTGTTTTGTGCTAACTCTTGTTCGATTGAAATAGTTGCCAGTCCTACCAATCTCTCTTGTGTCATACATGACCTGAGGTAAGTTTTAATTAGCTTAAGCTTTGAGAAGCTCCTCTCTCCTGAGGCTACTGATACCGGTAGCGTTAGTAGAATCCGCAGAGCGATATACAAATTAGGTAAACTCTCTTCCAGGTCAGAAATTTTTGAAATTTTGATCCAATTTTTGCGCAAAAATGAATAACTTGAAACTCATTAAAAAAAAAAAAAAAAAAAAAAGGAAAGTAGCTAAATTACGTAAAAAGCAAGCATTTAGAAAGTGTTGCATAAATGCCACACGAGTACTACGCTCCAGGTGCCCTCAGTAATTGGCGCCATTAGGCGGTCGACTAGTTCGGACACTATACGGTCGCGCCGGCCCTGCCTGTGACCCTCAGACCCCTGACGGGGAGGGTCCACGCCCCCCCTCGGAAGGCTTAAGGAAAATGCTAAGATCGTCGCAGTTAAATAGAAAAAAAAATAATGAATTAAAGAAAGTATGAAAAAAACGAAAAAGTTCAATAAATTCCCTTCTTTGTTTGTGGAAAACTTAGTCAAATTGGCATTTTTTCGATAAAAAAATATTTTTTTTTATGTAACTATAAGAGTAATATGATGCATTTTAGGGTTTAAAATTGATAATTTTTTGTATTTCGGCGAGCGGGTGCGCAGGAAGCCAAACAATATTTACAGATGTCATTGATAAAGTAAAGCATAAAGAATTGCTCTTGCTACAAGATATTATTATTCTATATTCTTAGATTCAATTAAAAATACTAAATGCTTTACTTACTGCGTCTTCTGGTTGTCATTATATCCCTGTTAATGTTAATATTCATATTTAAATGCATTAAATATATGTTTTTAAAATAGCAATAAAAGCAATGATTTCTTAAAAGATTAACGTTCGAAACATATTAAATAAAAATGAAACATTGAATGTGATCCTAATAAGGTGTTTTGCGAAAAATTATTAAACGATATCAATTTGATATTATATATACAAACTATAGAAGGCTATCAAAATATAATTTATCTATGTTTTATCTATTTAACATTACAACTAGAAACGAATCACAATATACTTATAGTGTATTGTTAACATTTTTTATTTAATTAATATTCAGCTATCTATATTATCGTTAAACTATGGTATAATAATTCTGTTTTATCACATTAACATAAAAAGTACCCGATCTAGAAATCAACTATTTTTAGCGTCGGCTTTATTATTGATATAAAAATTAACATATTATAGAGATTATTATTATTGGTTATTTTAATATTATTATTCAGCAAATCCAAATTAAGATCCTTCCTCTAAAAAAAAAAAAAAAAAAATTTATTACATGAAATAGGCAAATAAAAATATCAAGTCAAAACATCCTCAAATCCCATTCTTAAAATAATACTCTAATAATATCAATTGTAATCTCTCTTGAGCACATTCGACTATGTTTCATTTAGCTACACGGAATGACTATTTATACATCTTACCCCCAAACCATTTTTGTTTCATCATCATACCTTGTCTAATTATGATACTGACATCAACTGGAGATCCTATGCTAATACCATTCTCTAATAAATAAATGTTCACATAACAAACCTCATCACATCTGCACTCATCTGAACTAAGATAAAATATAAGATCGCAGCAAACGCAAAGCATATATATTTCCTCCATAGATGCTATATAATATTGACAATGTCAAGATTCTGTTTGACAATTTACATATTGTTCTATTTTCATAAGTCCATCCTCCTATACTTTATGTGAGCAAAAACTATATAATATTTTCCATGGTAACTGTATACAATTTAGCAATTAGCGAGCACAAAAATTATACTCTTACACTTTATTTGTGAGATTCAAACCCACCTTTTATGTCACCGCAGGGATTCTGTAAACTGTTTATAGATTTCCAGTTAAAATTTTACACTACAAATTTTCAGACATATAAAAGATATTAAATAACATTAAAATAGAAATTTAAAATCACAAACCCGTTCGAGTCTAACCCAGTAGTTCATATCAGAGCACCCACGCAAAGATCAAAATGCATTAAACGATATCAACAACTAGTTTCTAATTCTAGCATTTGGTATACTATTAGTACTCTAATTTTTATTTTGAGTCTAATTTAGGAGATATTCTTATAACAAGTGAAACACCCTAAAATACAACTATCATGTTAAAAATTTCGCAAAAGCGTTATATAACAGAAATCAACCAATAACTGAAATAATATATCCATATAATCTTACTCGCGAACTACAATAAATACTATTTTCCTAAATATAGATTTAAAATATCTTCTGAAAATTAAACTTCATGAAATTGTGTAAAATCTATTTATCTATAACATTTTTACTCGTATCCTGAAAGCGCTGTAGCGTTCCAAGAATAAATCAATGTTCACCAACTCAATAAACCTTATTCAGTCGCGCAACTTTAAACCCTCACAATTCCAAGCAGGTCTTCATACCTTTTCTTAAAAACATCAATTTCAATCCACATACCTAGGGCATATACCCAAACCAGTAATATCTGAGTATTCCAATAATCGAATAAGCGGACAGAATATAAATCCAGAGAGCATTAATTCTATTTCTGAGTATTCAATTATATTGTATTACCTAATACCACTCAAAAATTATGAAAATTACAAGAATTATATTAATAACCATTAACAACACATATGGTTCAAAATTCTTTCTTAGCTGACGTTTACATCTATATATATATCTATATCTATTTTAAAGAAACATAACTGCGTTTTAGCAGCTTATAAAGTAATCACATATAAATTATCATCTAACAGAACCAAAAAACACTAAACTAACATCCGCTTATCTCTACGTAATCACAACCGCAAATAAGACCCATACGACTAAACATAATTTACAACACAAAGTTTCCATTACATTCTTCTATACTTATAGCCAGTAATATTATTCACCGAATGCAACAAGAAAATAATAACAATTTAGAACACTTAGACCATTAACTATCAGAAAGACGTAAGACCTTATATCACAGAATATATTTAATCAAATCAAAATAGTGTTATAAAACTATAAATCAATGTTATATTTTACATTCAAACTGGAATATTTAACAAAAATTCATCATAAAACCGTGCTGACAAACTAAATTATCTAGAGTAAGAGCCTGAACAACTAGCCAAAGCAAAAAATGATCTGCTATACCTCCACCCGACGTAACTACTATAGGAAGTTTTGTCACTTCAAATTAGAAGTTAGGTATATATATAATATTTACAGCACCAAACAAGAAGATATTTCTTTCTCCAGGTGAGCATACATGATCCTTATCACTAAACCCTGTAAAATACCCATACCGAGTAATAAATTCGCAAACATAGCGAGCTATATGTTATCCCAATATCTCCAAATACTACAGCCAACTTGTGTAGGCTATCACTAACCCATTATTGTGTGTATGATGAGTTAATATCATGCAAAAACGAGCAGCACAGCAAAAATTTGTGTGCAAAGTCTAGAAAGAGTATGCTGCATGTTGCCAAATGTTGCAAGCCGAAACAGACATGTTATAGACAAGTACATAACATATATGGTTTTTCAACTTGGAACGTGTCACAAAATATGATTGGGTTTTTAAAAGAGTACACTGAAACGAAAATGGAATTTACAAGTCTTTATGGAATGCACGGCTTGAACCTATCGGGATGTGATTTATTAGCTCACTAACCATTATATCTTAATTAGATTTGGAATGTATCTATTATTAAAATGAATGTTGAGGATGGCCGATATTCAGTTTGGATGGTTCCAATCGAGTTTAACGATGTGTTTTACCCCGTATATCATGTTTAAATGCTCTTTCTACGTTTGCTAGTTGTTGACTTGTCATTTCTATACTAGCATATTGATATGGACATATATTAAATAATCGAATAGTAGTAAATAACGTATAACTTAATATAAACTTTGTACCATTCGAATTATATTCTGTAATGGTTAGTTATCTAAATTGCCATACCAGAGTTTAGACAACCGCTCCGTCTTTTGACGGAAACTTCGGCTCTCGATTTCATACGTCAAAAACTATTACGCTCAATCATCGTAATTGAAACTTAGTTCACAGCAGTAATCTAAGTCATGTTGTATATTGTTCCTCACATTGACCCAGGTGAACCCTACTTAACTCACAGTTAGATGAGCTTCCGGATATCGCCTCGATGAAAGCCCTAGATTCGATCCCCATGACAATTGCTGGTTCTCTTGTCCATCCTAGCGCAGCACAGAAAGGTCTCATAAATGAATCTCACACATGAAAACACTTAATTGATTAGGCTTTAGAAACGATTTTTTTTGAGCTACTAATCGCGACTATAGCAAATCTTGGCATGTAGAACATAACTGATTGAAAAACCGTAAATCCTTCCAAGACCGAGACGCATCGACCCGACCAAATCTCTTACTCCTACTGCTCCGCGTTGAGTCGCACGCTGCCTTCTTCGTTACAACAAATATAAGAGATAGATCTTATATTAGACAGCGACTGCAAATTTCAGAGAAAGATAAGGCATTTCAGCTACCCGATCGAGTTAGTTGCTTGCCACGAGCTGAGTTCGTTTTAGTCTAAGTTCGGAAGCTGAGTTCTATCCATATGGATGTTTCTCTTAGCATCAAATTCTGTCGCCTTTCTTCTTGCACTGAACGTTTGAAAAAAAAAAATATACTGAAACACTCAAGTTTGCGTCCTCCCTTGGGGCATACTACGGCTTCCCACATAAGTAGCTCACGTGAGTGGAATCACTCTCCTCTATCCGCAAAAAAAAAGAAGCAAATGTCATTAAACTAAAGCACACCAGAATGAAGAAGATATATAACAAATAGGAAGTTAACATGAGGTAGGATAGGGTCAGCCAAAGCGAAAATCGAAAACTTGGGATTCATGAGGAGGACCTAGCGAGATTGCGTAATGAGTCTACGAGATGCTCTACAGCTTCTAGTCCCACCACCGTGCCCTGAGCCGGTGACGTTGCTCGAGTAGTTAAACATTCGATTAAGCAATATTGAAAATCCAACGGAATATATTTTTCAGTTACTGTTTCACTATGTAACACGTGATTAGTTCTGTATTGTCCCACTCTACAGGACCTACGAGAAATTCAAATATTTGCAATCAAGGTCAGTCCAAATAGCCAAACAAGAAAATTAGAAACCCCAGTATATTAAAATGCAAATGTTAACCCACAACTTAATTATAAAGCATTTAAATTTTTCAATATGTCGACATTTTCGTTCTTATACAAAATCCTACAGACAAACGCATTTATTTTCCGAAATCTATGAATGACGTCATTATATATATATATATGTTTGCTATATTATATGAGTTCTTGTATAATGGTGTCCATTCATACATTTCACATTCCATCAAGTGATTCATACACCTTTTAAGATTTTTTGACTTATTTAAGTGTTTCTTATTTTCTTTATTTTATTTAGAATAATATAGGTTTGTATTATTCAACTTACGTCTTTTAAATTTATTTTGCGTCATTCATCTTTTTATTATTAGTAAAATTTTAATCTGGAAATGAATAAAGTTTCATTTCTTGATTTAACTTTTATCATTTTACATTTATGACTTATAATTTTAATTGATTCTAATCTTTGTGAAATTAATATAGTATCTTAGGTCACTCTCAGTGCGTTGTATAGCTTTTTGTGAACCGTATTATAAATGTTTTTACACTTATATCCTCTAGTTTGTTTAAATCATTTTCAATCCTTCCTTTGTCATAACTCTATGATATTTTAAAATGTTCTTCAGGTCCGGTTGCATCTCACATTTTTTTTTAAATATAGCAGATATATTTTACTTTCTTAAACATCAGACATTATATCATTTCAGTGCTGTTTTAATGTTTTACATTTTTATATCTCATTTAAATTCATATTTAATATTTATGCTAAGTTTTTATATTTTATTTTCTGTTTATCAGTGATGTTTCCAACGTAAAATGTAATATTTCGTTGTAAGAAAAAGATTTCTAATGCTTAGTTTTCAGATCATTACCCTCCCAAATAGTTCCTTGCTTTTCCATGTATACATATTGCAACCCGAGTAAATTCCCCTACAAATCTTGTGGCTTTCCCAATCTTACTCGATTACTCGGCACGAAAGCGAGATATAAAATCATGTAAATGAATATATCCGAGAGGTCACAATACCCCTTCTCCTCGTCCCAGGTGATTCTATTTATCTACTCTTTGACTCTTTAATTTTGAATAAATTATTTGGTATTTATTTCATACATCAAATACTTTCGTGCTAAAACACACATAAACAGCTAAATATAGCTTCGCCTCTTTGAACCAATATTTATTCCGGCCAATAGTAAAATTATTTTATACAAGTAATCTCAGCAAGACTTACAATCCCCTACACCTTACTACCCAAAACCATCCGATCACACACACACACCACTACACTATTCCACATCATCATACACTATCACACACACCGAAACTATAACTCGCACAAATGTATCATTAGACAATAACTAGCATTATCATACCACATTTCATCACTACACGGTAATTTTTAGCTATTGAAATCCACACTACAAGTAATGACATAAAAAATCAAAAACAATAAGGTCAGTGCAGTGTAACAACGTAAAACACATTTTATTACTACACTTTTTAATATCATAGCATATCTTACATAAAAATGATAATTATTACCAACTATAGATTTGTAAATTAATAATACTGATAATAAAATACAATAGCATAAAATTTAAAGCAAAGATCTTAAATCGCGTATAATCCCTAACTCGTGAACTATTGATACAATCAACTAAGAATAACAATCCACCACACAACTAACTCACCACACACATCACAATACACCATAACAACACAATATCCACCACTCTGCTAAAAGCCACCCCACTTTAAACCAAAAGATTCATTATATACCTAAACACAGAATAGATATATACCTAACGGTTATAAATACAACAAATCAAACTGTAAAAAACCGGATTCACCACGTTTCCCCCAAAGTCATATTACACATCATAATAGACATTAGGTTCAATTAATAGAAACCAATAACTTTGAATAAGACCAGACTATTCGACAACACACATCACGCACCCATTCCCCGAATAATATTGTTACAATTACATAACAAAGAAAAAAACTCACAACATTAGCAAAGTTCCCATCATATTAGCGGTAAATTAGCTAGCATAAAGAAACTAATAAGATCCTTTGCAAACTATTCAGCACTTTTTTTATCAGAGTATCAGCTTAGTAACATTATTCAATGAATTAATTTTACATTAAACCATAATAAAGCATTTAACAATTAAGATTTATCGATATATCGACTATTACCTAACAATTTAGTATTAACATTTAAGAATCAAAAAGCCTACTAATATAACACAACACATCAAATGCATCCACACAACACACTAATACTTAACACATACACACACCAGCACACATAAAATTAAATCCGTTATTCTATTTTCATAAATTACTTCAGTTTTCTTTTTAATATTTTACGTAATTCGCACAGAGAAATTTAATGTTTTGCTCATATCATTATGAATAAATATTTCATAATTATCATTTTAGTACTTTTGGTACGATGTTGTTTGAATTTTTTTTTTCAAATATAATACAAAGGAACGCTTTTCAAAATATATATCCAAATTTTTTATTTAATTTTTATTAATATTATTTGCTTACAAACATTTTGTTTTTACTAAAATTATTAAAATCTTTTCTTGTATTATAAAAGAAAAAAATTTGCATTTTTACACACCCTAAAGCAATTAGCAAATCAGGAATGCCAAACCACGACCTCCATCCCCTTCCACCCTTCCCTCCACCATCCTATTGATTCTATTGATAAATTAGTGCCTAATAATGTCTAAGGTGACATTTCCGGTTTCATTTATATAGAACAGAAAATGGATATCAAGACTCTTTATAATACACGTAATACAAACGAATAATATTAGCTATAAACGTAACAAAGTTTTTCACATTAATAGAGCTAACACATAACATACTGAACTAGGAATAAATGTTAATATACAACGACAAACCTTAACACCAATCCTTGAAAGCCACGGAAATACAACTGCAACATTACATTACAACAACCTTTTACCATCATTAAACAACTATTAAAGTATATAATACCTAATCCATAGACATACAAAAATAATCTTAATATATCTAACCTAGTATTCTACCCACTTTTATATGAAATAAACATTAACAGTATTAAATCAAAGTATCTAATTTATATAATACTAGAGATAATTCAATCGAATATAATGACTTCATAATCTAAAACAAAGTTTTTCACTATTATAATATTTTATCATAATATAGCATCATGCTGAACTAAGAAATATAATGCTACGTAACGACAAACCGTATAAACACCAAGCAATAAACCAAAACTAGAATATAATACTATGCTTAACATTAACAAAAAGTTCCATCACTTTAACATCGAACAACAGTATAGAAACTAACATAGCATACAAAACGTAGAAAACCTATTCACACTTTTCAAGCATATCTTTAACATATCAATGTTAATTTCACATTCACAGTAATTAATTACATATATTATAAACAAAGATTTATACGTTAATCCACTTAAATAAACTATTGATAATTAACCAAGAAATAAAATAGACACACTACCCACACTCAGCTCACACACCTAAATACGCACGCATCACCCACACACCAGCACACCGCACACCATCATCATCACACCCACAACTCACACCACAACTAAACATAAGTAATATATTGCTAAGTCTCCAATTTTTCCCGCTCATAACCAAGAATGTATCACTACTATACCAAATAAAAGGCTAAAAAACAATAGCATCCTAGCTAGAACATGAAGAAAAGAAGGATATAAGGTAAACAACGAACAAAAAAACATCTTAAGCGAAACCCGTTTAAGCAAAGCTCCAACTAATACCTGACTAACTAAATAACAGAAAAGTTACTTTCCAGCCTATACTATCAAGATCCCATTCATTTGATTAAGTTAACTAAACATAGTCAACCTATAGCAATCCAATTATACGTTCCAACACTCATTTTCCACAACTTTTGTCCGAGCATCTTACCCAATCTAAAACATACTCTAGATGCTTTAATAATTAAAGAAAATTATTAAACAATAAATAATATAATATATAAACAAGCGTAACTTATACTTTATAACATAACAAATATTATATATTATTAAATTCTTATTATAAATAACATAATATATATTCTTAATATAACGTCTAAGAAGCCAATAATCGAGTTATCCAAATATCTATGATAGTTTTGTGATGTTATATATAGCTCCAAAATAATACCTACCCTTGTATAAACGTAATTAAGATATGACGACCCTAATACGTCCCTCCATTATTCCAAGAGATATCATATTTAGACTATATTATAATATATATATAATATATTTAAAAATAATAATATTATGATATATATAATTAATAATATAAATAATAACAATAATTATATATATATATAATCAGTTATATAATATAATATTATAATATATATGAATATATATATTAATATTATATATAATATATACTATATCACTAATATTATATATATATATATATAATATATATATATATACTTTCATTACATTGCAAACCTTTTCCACGCGATAGGGAAGTATAGATTCCTTCCATTTTCAGTTATTTATTAATATTAAATTTCAGAATTTTCGTTTAAAGATTAAAATTTAATTTAAAAAGTTTTATCATTAGCAGTTTACACAAGTTTTTAAGAAAATATCAGGTCCAAACTAAACATTAATTTGCAAAATAATAATTCATGATAGAGCCAATGAGTGAGTTTAAGTTTACAGTTTGTAAAAAAAATCATATATATATATATAATAGATATATATATATATAATATATATATATATATATATATAATATATATTTATATATATATACCTATAACTATATATATATATATATAATATGGGGAACATTTCATACTTTTCATTTTTGACAATTTTAAAGTTTTCGCTGACCGAAATGAACTCAATTACCTATTAGCGACATCTGAGAACCTATAAACTGTTCAATTGAGTAAATTCTAAATGTTTTCTTTTGTGTATATATATATATATAATATAAATATATATATAATATTATAGAGATATATATATATAATAGATAATTATATTTAATATATATATAATTGATAAGATTGGTGAGACAGCAATGTAACTAGCTAGTAAAATACCATTACATACTTATAGAAAGGGAAAACATATATTAACTATATATTATAATTAATAGAATAGGTATATCATTATAATATATAATTGTGAAATCAGCACACCCATCTATTTCATATACACGATACGTCACTATATCTATATATATTAGTTGATATATAATATATATAATATATAATATAATAAATAATATATATATAATATATATAATACTATAATATATTAGATATAATAATAATTATATATATATATATAACAATATTCTATATATAAATTACATCATTTGTATAATGCAAATTATTAACTCTAAGAAAGTACTAAGATTACTAACACTTCAACATATCTCTCATTCAAACGATAAACATATAACTCATTGCCAGATCCCCATCAAACTTAATGTGCTAACATCATTTAAAGGATTAGACGCAGTTAACCAAAAGATTAATATAAACATATCTATACAGCAACATACTGCAAACTCGTTCACCAGATATTTTACCTAGAGAACTAGTTGTATAGAAAGACTAATATACAGTGCACATTCTCCCACTCGCTCTGACTTACTACCTAACATATATATCCTACTTATAATATACCCTTTCAATGAGAATACATAACGTTAAACAATATTACGTTTACCTTATAGTTAGGAAAACCTTCAGTCTATATAAATTATAATTCTTATCAATGAATATCACCTTTAATGAATTACAAAGTTTATATCTGATCATAAACCAATTGACCTATTAAAACAGAATCTTAATTTTATAAATACTTAATTCAATATAATATAAGAAAGTATAAAACAAATACAAATAACCACAAGCAGATATAATATTATTAATAAATATTTATAATAAAAAAAAAATTAAAAAACTGCTGCCAAATAACTAATATAACTATAGTATTATAATTCAAAAGCTTAGCTAAAAATGCTTGAGTCATTAGATATGCCAACATTCAATTGAAATATTTTGATCCCATTAAAACGGTGAAACAGTTAACACTCTCTATTAAAAAAAAAAATATTAGAACATTATTTTACCGTGAATGAACAATTTTTATCTTAAATATATTTTCTTAACTATACATTATAGGTTTTATATGTTCATAAACATTTAGGCTATATAGCTATATGTTCATGAATTAAATATATATAATCTAAATACAGTTTATCTATATTCTATATATATTTTTATCTGTTATTACAATATAAAAATAACAAAAACTTATTCTTTATTATATATCCTTGTTATAAAGAAATTAAATCTATAATAAAATAATACATTAAATATAACGCTATTTATGCAATAGGCTTATAAAATTGCAACTCCCTTTACAATATATCTCCCGAAATTATCCATTCGTTACTAAATAAATACAAAACTCTAAATATGACCAATTATATACGTGGACTATTTAATATCATATGTAATTAATTAGGCTATCACATTTATACTAATTCATGAAAAGACTTGGCAATAATTTCAAAAGTTTATGGCTCACTACACATAATGCAAAAATAAAAATTAAACTATATACCTACTATAGTAAATTTAAAACATATATTTATTTAATTAAACATAATAATATTTCAGGACAATTATCCAATTTAATTAAATATAATAATAAACATATCTAAACTCCACTAAGCAATAATATTTTCATTAGCAACAGGAAAGGTGAATTTTAACAAAAACTTATCATAACAATGTCTAATAATAATACATAAGAGTCATTACACTGCTTACAGTTATACCTCAGCAACACCTATCACATAATGCCATGCAATAATTATAATTGTTTGTGACTAACATATTTTTTGAGATCCAAAAATCAAAAATATTCACAAACATAAACACAATAAGTTGACACACTCTTCCATAAAAATACCTTATATCTTATCTACAAAAATTAATAAATTATTAATGCTAAAAATACAATTAATCAACTACTACTACTAAATATTATTATATTTAAACATAATATATATAACATTATTCACTGTTGTAAAAACAACATAATAACAATATCATAATTGTTACAATATGAATACCAGACACTGACCCAAAAATTAAAAATTTGATTACGATCTAAGGCTATATAATCAGAGACCAACCTAAATTATACAACCTATTACATACATCTAATTATACAAATCCTAACATAAAGTCCAAATAGATAAATACAATATTCAAATTTACTTAATTTATAGATAAAAATTTCAAATTTTACTTAAGCTTACGCTTATATATAACTCAATCATTTAAACTTCAAAAACATTAGTTATCTAAAAATTATCATATTAAATTAATAATTGATATTCAAATAATAAATACCATATAGTATAATATTACTTAAATATAGAGCTTTTAAATAATTATCAAACCTATGATAATCTGTTATATACGTCTCATAATTACATATTTTATTTTTCGATCCATAAAAATACAAAACATGAAAACTCAAACAACAGGAATAGAATTTCACTTCATACACCTTATTAAAGACATTGGAGCGTACCAAAATACGAATATATTAATATAATATAATATATTAATATTATATAGTATAATAAATAATATGTAAGTAATAGATATATATATGCATATATATAATTGCTAAAATATTATAAAAATATAAATATTAATATATGTATATATATATATAAAATATATATATATATATATATAATATATATATATATTATATATTAGTAATAATATAAATATAATATATATAAGATTATTAATATAATTATAATATATATATATATATATATAATATATATTAATAAAGATATCATCATATATATATAAATATATATAATAATATATATACACGGTATATAACATTAATTTTAACAATAAAAAAAATAATTAAAAATCATTTAAATATATATATTAAACTTATAATATACGTTTAATACAAATTCATTTAATGAATTAATTAACATAATATATATTAAAAATTAAAAATAATATAATCAAATTAACATTATAAAGCTTTCAAGATTAATGCCTAATTAACTATGATTTACAAATTAATCTTTAAAAATAACTCAAATTAATATTTATATTTAGTACAGGATTTACACTTTAAATTACAAATAATACAATATATTAATTACACAATTTCAGATGCTTTCTCAGTAACAGAATTATAATTGTAAGGATATATACAGTAAATATCTAAGACAGTATATATATATATATTATCACAGATTAATCTAGATGTATTAGAAACGACATATAAATTTAAAGTTAATGAGTAGATATCATGATTACCACGGCTTATATATATATCATATAATATAATAAATATATAATTAAGATGAAGATATACTAATCATATATATAAAATAATAATATAATAAATATATATGTAATATATTATATAGTACTATATATATATATATAATAACTATCAGATATATTATAATAGATATAATAGAAGATATATATATACGTAATAAAATTAATATCATATATTTACATATATACTATAATTATTAATAATAATATATTAATTTAAATTTATATAAGCATTTTTAATTAAAAAATATGAATATAACCTATTAAATCTAATTATATATACATATATAGAAAATGATTACATAAATATAAAAAAAATATATATATATTTATAACTTAATACAAAATATAATTAATAAATCATTAAGAAAAATATTAATATACTTGATTCATGATCCACATGAGGCAAGAGATCACAATGTCGTAGTAGACGAAAGCAATGTTTTTGCAGATTGCCAGCACTAATCGAGTTACTAGACTTCTTTTGGCAACTACAGCTTATAGTGACTTTAAAGAGCTTCAAACAAAACCGTTGCCAATGTATAAGAGGAGGTGATATCACGCATAGGATACAGAAATAGGTCTAGAATCATCTGGCTGACACACAACAAGATAAACACAAAGGAAACATGATAAATGAACACGTGATAATCCACCTGCGTAAATTGGTGTACGACAATCAAAATAACAGTAAAGTTATTCCACAAACATCTATAAGATTAATCTCTTCAGCCCCAGTCATATAGTCCGAAGAAGCATTGACACCAACGTATGTCACTAAGATTGCGCCCTCCAGAGAGGTAAACAAAGAAGTCCACAAGTGCGTCTAAACTCATTCTCCTACCATAGCCTTTCAGATCACACATTAACTTGCGGAATATGTGAGGTATCAATAGTTGTTGAATTCTTAACTATATGTTTGCCAAGATTAGACGAATTATGTTTGGCCAGCATTATAGCACATAATTCTAAAATACACCCCTAGCTATTAAATTACATCCGAATAATCAAGAGTAAAGATAAAGATATAGTGGATAAGTTTAATAACGACCATTGTATTTTTCTGCGCTAACCTTGTTGTCAGATGATCAAACGACACCGACTAGTCGTTGCCAAGTTTTGTCAGCAAAATAGCATATATCCCATACAATGGCACTGTATTTCTTCGATGACCCCCAGCCAAGTCAAAGCATTCGCGCTCCTATCCCTGCAAGGCTGCAAGATCTCTCAGCACACAGTTACTGATTAATTCTCTCAAGTCTGGTCAGTGAGCTACTATGCGTACGCCCCACTCACGCCATAGGAGGAATAGTGAGAACACATACAACAGCATGGATGTATACACCGAGCTACTAGCAAATGAGTGAATTCTTCAAATGCTCGCGAAAGTCAACATCTAACTATTGAATTAAGAATCAAAATCACAAGAATACCTATGAGTTTCGCAAAGAACGCATGAGCATTATATAACAGACTTTATTAAAAAGACTATTATTGCCAATATTCCTATACAATTTAACAAGTTAAGACCAATAAAGAGACCTCATAGTTTTTTTTGCAAATTTATCGATATTCAACGACATCAGAAGAGTGCGCCAGACCTCTATCACCCAAACACACAAAAACACTCATCTAAGAAGAAATGGGAGTCTTTCACGCACATAAATATAGTCTCAAATGAAACCCACGGACTGACGACAAAATATGTTATGCTCCAAGTATTTATAAATATTAGCGGTAGGTCCAACAATAGCAAGGGGAACATGATAATTATAGTATATAGTAAAAATATATATACATAGATAATCCAATAAAACATATAATACTATATATCATATACCTATATCTACAATAAACTTTCTTATATCAAATATATGGTGACAAATGCTAACCACACTCAAAAATCACTCCCGGGCAACCAATTATCCTCATAATAAATTAAAAATGTCTACTACTTAATAACTTAAATTGCATTTTAATAAACGATTAATAATATTATTTATTCATATTTAATACGGAAGTCCCAAGTCTTCCTAGAGCCCGTTCTTACCTAAAGAATTTAAGGGTCCTAAAAGCCTGACCACCATAAATACGTACAATGAAATTATGCTGACACGTCTAGTGATTTCCAACTCCGCTAATAATATAATACTTCTCGAGCATGGCGGAATATAAAAATATACTAACACTTTACAGAAAAAACGATTCACCCTACCTACAAGATATATAATAGCATATTTAATTTAAAGACCAAAATTTCACTATTGTCCTTCATTTCTTCCCTACATCTCACTACCTCTTATTATAGGTATAATTACACCAAGATAAAACTGCAAGTAACTATTGAAAGAATACCTATTTTAAAGAATAGACAACATTAAAGATTAGAATTTAAAGAACATATAGACTCAAAATCTACTACTTCTCTCTCTCATCTCTTACTCGTTCTACGTCTCTCTTCTCATCACTCTAGAATATTTTTTAGACTCTCTTCTCTCTCTCCTTTCTCTCTCGTATCTCATCTCTCTCGTACTCTCTCTCGTCGATCTACTACTAATATATAACTTAATTACATTACGAATTATAAAGTATATTATATATTATATAAATAAGATATATATATAATTATACACTATATATTAATAAAAATTATATATAGAAGTCAGTTATATTATATAATATATATATATATATACTATATATATATATATATTATATATATATATGAGATATTATAAATATATTATATATATATGCCAATTATTATAATTTATATGTAAAAAGAAATAAATTATGAAAAACCTCACTAAGACGTTTAGTAACGAAAACTTATATTTAAGACATATCTCATTCGAAGTACTGATCTGGACCAGTCCGTGCAGAATAATAATTTCACGCTGAAAGAACTCTAAGCATGAATAACAAAGAGCTAAGCCGTATCATACCACATTAAATAGTTACTTCATCATGCCAGCTTATAGAACTCTTCTGTAGAAAAAGAGATAAAATGACCTTTATCACTTGTGTCATACTATAGTGAAGAGAATAAAGCAAGATAGCAGCAATGCTTGCATATAGCAGATAGGATATAAAAATGTAGTATTATAGAATCGTTTCAATATAAATTAAATTATTACTGATCATGTCTAATTATTTATTTGATTTAGACCACACGTCATACCAAAATGAATCGATACACAATTCGGCAAGAAAATTGAATATTTACCATTGAATACTCATATTGATCATATATACTTCTAGAGGATTGAAAACTTCTCCATTCTTATCAATGAATCTTAATTTACCTATCTATCTTCATATATTTTCGGATTAGCAAAGGTATAAAAATAGAGAAGAGAGCATGCGTTTACATTTATCTAATTCTGACATAACATCATCTCCATTCCAAATAACAGGATCAAATTAATTTGGCTCATGTCTCGACCATGACGAATACCGCTAATTTAAAACCCCCATTGTATCCACCACACAGACTAAGAGAACAATTAGACATACACTACAAATAATCGCCCTCAAATTTTCGAGCCAGGAATGCTTCTGATCCCGTAAAAGATAAATAGACCATCCAAATCCCTTGACTCCAGTGAAGACTTAATTCTATCTGCCCGACTCCATCTAGAGAAGACGTAGTAGTGTATTTCGAGTGATGTACCTTTTTGCGCAAACATTCTATTATCATCTTACTAGAATCCTATATACCGAATTTTTCATAGAAAGACATCATCCTCTTAAACAAAAGGTTTTTTTCGTATGCCAAACACCAAGCTATGCCAGACAATATCATATTCCTCTCGATAACCAGAAATTTACCTAGAAATCCTTGAAAAAGCTGATTGCAAGTAGTATAAGGGTCCCAATATGAACACATACAAAATACACTCACAAAATTTAGTTTCATTTTTCTTCATTCGTTGTCCTAGTCCCCCTTCACCCATATTATTGATTTTTGAGAAGGAAGATAATCTTGAGTCTCTTCATACATCTCTCCTCGTCCAAAATTTTCACTTGACATTCCATTTTTGTTTACATTTAAAAAAGGGACTAATAAAATCGCTTAAAACCTTCTATCTAAATTTGCGATAATATTTTTTTCCTGTTTAGAGCAAAATAGTAGAGATCAAAAAGATTCTCCCAGAACTGCAACCTAATACTAAAGTCCGGACGTTCACGAGCACCATCCATATAATAACAAATAAGTATTATATCTGCTCTTGTCATATGCATATTTAGTAACGTATGAGCAGCTTTGTTATTTTGTGAACAGAATTTTAAAAACATAATTTTTTTCTCCAATGAAGGAAACATATTGATAAAAAAAATATTGTAAATCTTTTAAGAATACTAAACCAGAACTGGAGTCTCTAAGTAAAAGAAAAAATGCGCATCGTTGTACGACTTATTCAGAACCCTGAAAGACATTCCCACCCTTATGCTTAATCGATGAGTAGAATAAAAATAAATATTAAACATTTTTCCACTTTCCAAAAAAAATTATTCAAAAATGTTTATCTATAGTTATATTACTATATCATTATAATATTAATAATTCTGTAATCAAAATATAATATATTAATATATATATCATATGATATATAAAATATATATATATATATATAATAGGACTTAACATATCTAAATAATTACATATTAGATAATTACTAATAGTAGTCTTAGAAAAATATGGAATAATGCAAATAGAATATTAAATATAAGAGAAATAAACTAAATAATTGCATATAGAATAGAAGAAAGCTATAAATCAAATCTAATATCTTCATATTACATTAACTATATATATATAAAAACATATATTAGACCATTATGTCATGCAACTCATATAAAAATTACTTTGTAAATAAATATCCTTACAAATAGTTCCTAGAGTAGGAATAGGTATACATTAATATTGCTTATAAAAAATATATTTTATCAAGACCTCACCAGATATAGTTCCTAAGCATGAGGGTAGAAGGTACATAGAGTCCCACCTCCTTCGCACAAATAAGTGCAGACGACCTCCGATATCTTTGCATTTCAAGAACTACCTTCTTAGCGAAGCAATAATATAAAAGACCAATTAATGTAGTAGAAAGGGTCGGATCTTTAAGTGGCGCCCTAATAGTAAATTTTCAATAGTTACACAGGACCCCCGAATCAATTGAGAGAGAAGATGGAAATATATGCTCAGTATAAATATAGATGTACTACTCAAAATAAGTAGTTATAAAGAAACGAGTCACGCGATAAAACGCGTCTATACAGCAACATAGCCACTAGCTTGAAATAACAAAGCAAATAATCCCTAAAAAGTTTACATCGCGCTTAGCCATTGACTCCAGATAGTCACGAAGTATTTTAGGTATAAAGATACGAATAGAAAATGTATATGGAAATATCAAATAACAGAATAGAAATTACTAATCCATGTTATAATACAATTATTAAAGAGATTACATAAAATATTAGTAGGATTAAAGAATATTATCAGAATACTCAAACTCCAATAGAAAAAATCAAGATAAAAAACTATTTTAATGTAGAATAACGATTATAATATATAGCTATTTTGTTAATACATAACTTAAAAATTAGCTGATGATGTTTCAGTAGGCAAACGCCCCACCGTTATAGGTACAAAGGGCGATCAATAGGTAACTTAGCGCTTACTTATCCCAGCCAATTACAAGTTTGTGTCATATGAATAGCCTTATCAGTATATGAGCAGATCCGCTAAGTGTCCGTCTTGACAAACATAAGGTATACTTAAGATAGCGAAAAGACTTAGAAGATATGAGATAACTGAATTCAGATACCAAGATTCATATCACCCGGACGAAATTCTTCCAGGTATTGTCGAGACAGTACCCCAAAAATGTGATCATACATAATTCAGGAATTAGGCAAATACATTTGGAGCTAATGTGAGTCCAAAACAAAATTAAATTTACTAAATGGAGATCGGTATGTTCTACTTTACATATTCTCTTTTACACCTCTGTATAAATAGGCTTTGAAGAATTACTATATCCACGTTATTTTGATAGCTATACTTGAAGTAGACTAAGTAGGATAAGTAATTAAATATTACTTTGCTCTTCATATTATCAGTACAGACTCAAGTGATCGATGTCACATAGTTTTCTACCCGTATGTCCAACATGTATCAAGAGTCCCCTAGTATAGCGATATGAGACCCATAACCATTGAGGCTCTCCTGCTACTTATCTATCAACCCCGTTCCTACGTAGAGTGAACCTTACCAAGAAAATTACAGTAAGCTGCGTTCGACATCTTGAAAGATTATCCACTATTACGTCAATCCCGGGTCATGCGAGGTCCCCTAGCTTGTATTCATCCCGTTAAAAAATTTCCCATACCTTTTATAGCTATCGTTCCTATATGAACGAGTAATATAGAGATAACTCTCCTAATGACATATCTTTTGATCCAAATGAAAATGAATGACCCTATTTCTGAAAGAGCATCTCATCGTCCCATATGTTGACACAATACGACCAAATATGCTAAGTCGCCCTACGATGTATGGATAAAATGAGGTACTTCTAGATGAAACTTAGATGGCTCAATATATGGTGACAGAGGTCAAGGCCCTGATGAAGAAGAAGGTGGAGTAACCCAATTATCGGGCCACGCCTTGTTCTCTGATACGCATTATTCCCTGGAAAAGGATACTAGCCTAAAGCTCAGTAAGCCAGCAAGACTGGCTGAGGCCAGTACCGAGCATATAGAAGAGCATACGACCATGGTGTTAAAAACAAATTCACATAAAATCAAATCCTTCATTACAGTTCTCCTGAATGTATGAGAATTTAGATTAGCACATGATCTGAAATCTAGTCTGTCATCAATAACGTCATCCAAAAGTAACATAAAACCCGCTCATGACTCTGAGCAATCTAGTAACCCGTAGATAAGGCTAAGCAAGGCCATTAAATCTGGTCAGACAGCCTTGGCTAGACCTAAGCTGTCTCAACAGTTAGAAATACAGTCGCTCATATACAATTAGATACTCGGAATTCTGAGATGATTTTACAATACACTATTCAGTTTGGTTCACTAATAAACAATACCCAAAAACTTAATATATCATTTTAAAACCACTAACCGATTTTATTTATGATCATACCAAAAAAAACTAGTTTAGGTAATTTCCCCCCCTCCCTCATACACTAAAAAGATATGATTCAGCTCACCCCCTGTACTTAGGGTGTAGGTTAAAAAAAATGATATCTACCCTGGACAATAGGTTATCTCACAGTAAACCACCAGTTAATAGAGTATTTCTAATCGAAGTCAAGAATAGAAAACTTTAAACTATGTCTACAAGTGTTCAAATTAATTGATTGTGCTATTACCATAGCAAAAGTCTATGCAAAAAAGACTGAACATTTGATGTCCTTTCAAACTATTTATACTTACTTCTATGTAAATAAAAAACCCAATCGAATAAACTAAGTCAAACAAAATTAATCCGCATATGAACACCATATTAAGAACATCACCGATATTACTTAATTACTCGCCTGTAGTTAAATTGATCAAAATAGTCTAAAGGAAACATTATCAAAACAAGATCTGAAAGTTAAATAACCGGAAGAAATTTACTATTTTACACATGTAAACATAATATAAAATTTTAAATTTTTTCAATATATACCATTGATATTTGATAATCATGAAAATCAATTAGTTCGTTAAAATTATCTCAAGTAACGCGAGAAATTAGTGAGTGTTAACAGTACCGCACAATTCAGCGATAACAAGACCATCCGCATTACCTCGAATTAATGCATGTACTCAACATGAGCTAATGTTCAAGAGCGAGAAACAAGATCCCTATGGTTGTTCGATGAGCCCGTATGCCTGAAAATCAGTAGATAATGTTTTTTCGCTTATTTGCCCGTGGACTCACTCATTCCTGCCTATAATTAAAGAATCAAATAAATAATAATATCACAATTATGAAATGAATAAAGCTAAATAAAAATAAAATAATAGGAGCTGATTTTAGATTGTACCTCTGATGATTTAAATAATATTTAAATATATACAATTAAAATAATTTAATAAAATTATAAATTATAATAAAATAACAAACCAATAAATAAATTAATAAAAAATAAAATAAAAATCAGAATAAATAAGATTTAAAATATAATAATAATAATACCCCAAAATAAATAGTTGATGTTTTCTTGATTCATTATTATATGACACTAACAACAAATATCATTGTGAATAAAATATAGTAAATTTAAATGACGTCCATAAAAGACATTATAACTCTATACAATCAAAATAATAGATTATAATTTTTTATTATAATTTTTAAATGTAAAAATGAGGGTTTAATAACAAATTTTTAAAATAATTTGAACATTTCAATAAAAGAACAATTAAATAAATAAAGAAAGCTACGAATATTTTTTAGAAGAACAAGTAGAGTTAATACCCCCTTCCTCTGGTATATTAATATAGGATAATATCATCTAATCCCAATCCTTTGCATATTGTCCTGATTTTATTATAATAATAATATATCAATCTATAAAATATAATTTTTATCGTAATGAATGAAATATGCATTGGAGTAGGAGATAGACTTTGTTATAAAATTAACAAACTTATTCCACCAAATTATAGTCGAAGGAGATGCAAATTTTTGTTCGTTTAAAACGACTAAATAAAATCATTAAATCAAGTTAGATATGAAGTCCTTTTCATTCTACTAATAAGAGAAATTTTAAACATATCAGAAAGATTTCTTCAATATAATGTAAATCCAATCACCAAAATATGTAATATCAGGGTCCGAATGCATACCACTTGCATTAGAAAGTAATTATTAAAATTAAAATAATAAAAAAGGATTAAAGTATTTACCTTCCTAAAATCCTTTTTTATTTTTTTTTATGTCAAAAATCTTCAACGAAACAATATATTATAATATATTGCATCCACGTTATTAAAATACCTTAAAAACCATGAATAAATCATGTTGTAAGAGTCACCACATAGTAGGGAGATGCTGCATGATGTTTCGAAACGATAAACTTATTATATTTTCCTATCAGTTCTTATAGTTATAACTTTTTTTTGTCCGTTATTCTTATATGTTTGAAAACGAAATTATTTTCCAAATTAAGAACTTAAAGTTCAACCTGCTACGGATATTTTTTTCCTTCAAATTAAAAAGTTTAATTTCATTAATGATATAATATAAAAAAATATAATTTTAAATAATATATAATATCTTTTATAATAGAATTAATTAATTAAATATATATAAGTAAAAATAGAGATAATAATATAGAAAATAGAATATAAAAATATATAAATAGATTATACTATATTTAGAAGAGGAGTTAGTATTAGAATTATCTTGAAATTAAAACTCAACTATTTCAATAAAAAGATATTAGATGTTAGAGGAGAGTAAGCGATTGTCAACTAGATATATAAATGTAGCTTTCTATTCCCGGAAACTTGCTTGGATTAATCGTCTAATATCAGTGGGCTAGCAAGCTCTCCTGCACCAGGACGCCTAATCAGAACTCATCCCAGAATGCAATGCTGCGACACATCTCCACTCTCCACATAGTGACCTGGAAGAGCTCGATCGTTCGGAAGTAAGGACAACAGTAGTAATGCTGTCATGATGAGAGCTAGAGAGTGTGCACATACATTTAAAAGCGAAGATAAGTAAAGAAGACTGATCGACGCACTCATTACTCTTACGTGCAAATATTAGGTCCGCAACTCTGCAGAAACCTAATTGGGATATATAGATAAAGTAGTGAAAAGTATACGTACAAGCCAATTACATGAGTATGATATTTACCGAACATAAGATAGCGCCCCAACAATAAAAAGATACTAACCTTCTGCCTAAGATTTTATAGCGAACTTGTTCTAGTTATGTCACTCCTTGATACACCAATTACTCACTGAGGGTTAGGTTGCCAATATATGTGAGATACCTAACATACAATACAGAAGATTATTAGTGTGAAGAGAGTGAGCATGTCATCAGTACATAAAAGACACACCAGCATCATTACTACCCGGAAAGATTGTATCTAGAACTCCTTCAAGTGTAAGAGATATCTCCCTGATTTCTCTCTTGATCGCCAACGCCACGGAATTTATACAAAAAGCGTATCGCATATAATATCTAATATGTATCTTAGCTAGATATAAATATATAATCTCAACAAACGTTAAAATATATATCTAAATTAATTACAAATTGAATGAAGAATTCCATATATGAGCCTTCAAGGCTTTATCCAATTCATTGTTCTTTATCATATATGAGCCTTCCTAAGGGCTTCAACAATTTATCGAGTAAATCTCGATCCTTGGCTTTGTATATTTTTAATTCTGATAAATTGTTAACTTTATGTTCACTATCCGGTAATTTATTAAATTATATTTTACACACACTTCTTTTCTTATCCCTCCCGATTTGCCTTTAATCACTCTTACTGGGTAATATTCGATATATGTGAATCAAAACAATCAATATCACACAAGTAGTAGAACTACTCAGAGTTCTGCACACCTTACCCGCCGGTTGATGATAATCTAATCTGGTACTCTTCATTGATGGTGATGGAATATTCTAAGAAGAGAACTTGATACAGGAAGAACAACTTCATATCTCCAAGATCTCCTATGCATATATAGAAAAGTTAATTTCTCCAAACTCCCCTTCAAATAATTTCTGTAGATTTGTGGAACTTAATTATTAGTAGTAGTGCAAAAGACTAGTCAAGGTACTAATCTCCTTTACATATATATATATATATATATATATATAATATAGTATATAGTATATAGTATATTAGTATATAGTATTCATATACTATATATATAGTAAGGGCAGTATAGTAATATATTAGTATATTATAGTATAGGGTAGGTATATGAGGAAGGTATATATATATATATATATATATATATATAAATAGGTATATAGTATATAGTATAATATTACTACGAGGGAAGAAGTAGAGGTGTGAGATAGGGTGATTGATAATGACCTGGAGGTGGCGGACAAGGATTAAGCTGAGCTATATATTATATTATATATATATAAGTTTAATATATATATATATATATTATATATAAGGTATATATATGTATTATATAGTATATATATAATAAATAAATGTATTGATATAAGGTATTAAGAAAATATGGATTATAATAATATATATATAATATAGTAATATATACAAAATAAATTATAGTTGATATATATTCAGCTTGTGATATTATGATATAATAGAGTCTATAATCATAAAGTAGTATATAAGTATAATATAAGTATATATATATATACTAATAATAATATATTATATATAGTCGACCGAGTAAACCATAAATCTAATTTTTATATTAGAAAGAAGAAATAGTACATTGAACGTTATGATAAGGCGAAAGAAAGATACAGTTGAAAAATCCTTTCTTCAAAGATAGCATTTTAAACTTATTTCAAACGTGCAGAGAATTTTTTCACTCCTAAAATGCAAATTTGATGCAAACTTATCTTGGCAAGTCTGCAAACTTGCTGCAAGTTCATATCAAACGTGCTTATAAACAATGAACAAATTTGGTGCTATATTTCCTTGACAAATTTGTGAAAGTTTTGAATGAATTTCAAAATATATGGGTAATTTGTACGTTCTTTGATGTTGACCCTTGTCGAGAATGCAAATCGGAACGGAATAGGATCCATAAAAATGGAATATTATAAAATAAACGTACGTTTTCTAAAGCACAATTCGAAAAAGGTATTAAAGTTGCACCCCCACAACAAGGTGGGTACGTTAACAGTGATGGAAGGATAATAATAATAATAATAATAATAATAATAATAATAATAATAATAATAATAATAATAATAATAATAATAATAATAATAATAATAATAATAATAATAATAATAATAATAAGATTTTATAATAATAATAAATAATAATCAATGATATAATAATAACAATAATAATCTTCATAAAAATGTTATTGCAATAATAATAATAATATAATAATACATAATAATAATAATAATAATAATAAATTTTAGAATAAGATTTTATATCCATAATTTTAATTATTTTCAATATGAGATTGTTTATAATTAGAATATATGTATTGAAATACAATATTATTTCTTCTGATTTCAACTATAAAAATAATTACTCTTCTATTACATATCAAAATTATTATTTATAAACAAAATGTAAAATATTAATTGTTATAAATTAAATAACAAAAATTATAATTAAAGTTGATAAATAATTGTATTATAAATTAATCTTATCAATGGACTAAAATTATAATTATTTTAATTTAAAAAAAAAAAAAAACATATAAGGTAATATATTTATGTTTTCAAGAAAATTGCAAAAATAATAGTAAATTAGTAATAATAAATAATAAATAATAATAATAATCATAATAATAATAATAATAATGAATAATAATAATAATGAATAATCACAATAATAATGAATAATAATTAATATATAATAACAATAATAATATAATCATAATAATAATCATAATAATAATCATAATAATAATCATAATAATAATAATAATAATAATAAATAATAAATAATGAATAATAATAATAATATAATAATATATAATAATAAATAATAATAATAATAATAAATAATATAATAATAATAATAAATAATAATGAAAATACTAATAAAAATAATATAATAATATAATATAATAATAAATAATAATATAATAATATAATAATATTATAATAAATAATAATAATAATAATAATAATAATAATAATAATAATAATAATAATAATAATAATAATAATAATAATAAAATAATAATAATAAATAATAAAAATAATCATAATAATAAATAATAAAATAATAATAATAATAATAATAATAATATAATAATAATAATAATAATTTTTAATAATAATATTAAATAATAATATTAATAATAATATTAAATAATCAATAAATAATAATAATAATTAATAATAATAATAATAATTAATAATAATAATAATAATAAAATAATAGATAATAATAAGAAAATTATTAATAAATATATAAGAATATAATTATTATAATAATAATAATAATAATAATAATAATAATAGGATAATAATAATAATAATAAATAAATAATAATAATAATAATAATAATGAATAATAAATAACAATGAAAGGTAATTATAATCAAATACTAATCATAAATAATGAAAATAATAATAATAATATTTAAGGAAATTTAATACTTTTATAATATATAATAAGTAATAATAATCAATAATAATCAATAATAATTAATGAATAATGAATGAATAATAAATAAATAAGATAAAATAATAATAATGAATAAATAATAATAATAGTAATAATAATAAATAATAATAATAATAATAATAATAATAATAAAATAATAATAATAATAATAATGATAATAATAATAATAATAGATAATAATAGCATAATCATAATCAGTAATGATACATCAAACAATTACTTAATAAAATTGAGTTATTTTCGGTTCCGTTTATATATTAGTATATTATATAGTATATATGCAAGATTATAATAGCCCTATAATATATAATATATATAGTAATACGTATATATATACTAATATAGCGTATTATAGTACTATATAGCCTGTATTAATTAATAGTAGGTACTCTGTAGTATATTAAATACATAGTATATATTAGTATATATATGAAGTATACTAGCTATATATATACAGGTATATATGAATCTTTATGTGATATGAATTGATGGGCATTATATAATATATTATATGATTATATATATATACTATATATTTATATATATATAGTATATAGTTATATAATATAATATATATATATATAATATATATAGTAGTATATATAGTAATAATAATAATAATAATAATAATAATAATAATGAATAAAATAAAATAATAATAATAATAATAATAATAATAATATATACATAAATAATGAATAATAATGAATGAGTAAATTTAGTATACAGATTCTATATCCATAATTTTAATTATTTTCAAATATGAATTGTTCCTCAAATAATATACTAAATATAATATATATAATATATTAGTATAATTAATATATATATATATATATTATATTAATATATATAAGTATATATATAGTATATATATATATATATATAGTTATATATAATATATAGTTAATATATATTTATATATATATATATAAATATAATAATATATATATATATATATATATATATATAGGTATTATATATATGATATATAGTATATATAACTAATATATATCATATATATATAGCTAAATATATATATATTATATTCGTGAATAGGATTTATATAATAATACTATATATATATAATATATATAGTCTATAGATATATATATAATTATATAATAATATATATATATATTATATATAGATATAGTAATAAATATATATATATATATATACTATATATAGTATATTATATATATAATATATATAATATATATATAGTATATATATAATATATATATAATATATTATATATATATATATATATATAATATATTATATATATATATTATATATAGGATATATATATTGTACATATAATATAATATAGTATATATATTATATATATAAGAATATATATATCATATATTATATATATATATATAGTTATAAATATATATATATATATATATATAATATATATTACTAATATATATATATATATATATATATATATATTATATATATATATGTATATATTATATATATATTATAGTTTGTCCACCACCACCACAGGCAGAGCCTATTCTAGGATGGGGTTTTGCACGCCTCAAAGTCAAGAGCATAACGCCATAAAATTACTAAGATGAGAGCACAGACGAGGCTTCGAAGTGGGGGAGCACTAATTCAGCCAGGAAACACAGAAGTGGACAGAATTACACACAGATCAGAGGTGGCAGAAAGAGGAAGCACCGCTAGGTACTAGCACTGGAGTTATAATAATGAACAAAAGACCATTGTGCAGACTACAGCACTCTAGTGCTTACGAGGGTGACGTAAAGGTGGGTGGTACGCTAGTGATAAGCTCCTCGAGCACCTGGCGGCTGCGGAGTAACCTATAATAAAAGAGATAAGCTCAACATACAGTGCACTCAAAGATACGAGGGTCAAGTGAATGGAAAGTATAGAACAGTTCTATAAGCCTGTTTGGCCTTCTGAACTCGACAGTTATCAAAAAGCCCGGAATGAACCAGACCACTCCCCAGATTATGAGAGCAGTACCGCCATACAAGGGCGGATGAGGCGCTTGTATAGCTGGAGTAACTGGGAAGAGAAAAAAAAAGTCTCGCAGTCTAACAGAACTCCCAGTTTCTTTGAGGCCGCCCTAGCACCGTTGTGATGTGAGGTTTCCAAAGACATTTTTATTTTATGCTAAGACCAAGGATTTTTATATTGCCAACAGGAGAGACGAGAGAACATTCGAAAGAGATAGGAAAGTTAGAAGATGTCTTAGAGAGGGAGATTTTGTAGAAGTTGGTTTTAAAAGATTTGAAATTTCACGAGGTTCAGACGACCCCACCCGGAAATTCTATCGAGAGATAAGCTAGAATAGAATCGGAAAGATTAAAGACGAGAGGGCAATTCTAGAAGTAAAAAGAGGGAGTAGAATTGAAATGAGCTGAAAGAATGAAGGGTCGAGTCATCGCAATAAGGAGTGGAAAGAGTTAGATGTGCGGTGAGAAGACCGTTAAATGAAAAGTAGTAATCAAGTAGAGATAAGAAGAACCGCTGAGGAACACCACTATTGAAAAAAGGAAGAAGAACGTAGCCCCATACAATAACACGCGATTTGATAAAAATAGACATAAGTAAGCAAAGAGAAGGAGGAAACCCAAAGGAGGGAGCTTGGAGATCAGTGACGGCGTTCCATGCTCGTCAAATTGCTTTGGTTATGGTAAGGCGCCACCGACGCAGTCTCCCGTAGTTTCCTGAGAGCGGAAAACCATAAATCAGTAGATAGAGGAAAGTATATCGCCAGTAGACCTCGAGCGCGCGAAAGCCGTACTGGGATCGGAAAGAAGTGAATGAGATTCCAGATGAATCAGGAAATGAGATTTGAGAAGGGTTTCAAATATCTTAGATTAGAATACAAGTGAGAGATATAGGGCGATAGTTAGAAGGATCAGAGTGGCTTCCTTTTTCGGAATATATAGGTTGGACATGTGCGCGTTTCCAACCACTGAGCGGAAAAGTGTTAGTATTGGACATAGAGAATAATAGTTGAACGAGGGTGAGGGGCCAGCACGGAAGCACACATCCCTCAAATTGGGAGGAAGTGCCGTCCGACGACCTGCCTTTCTATACGTCATAGATTTTTATAGTCTCCATGCACCCGATCAAATGTAATGCACCAGCCAAATGCATAGGCACCTAAGAAGAGAAAAAGGGGAGGATGAGAATGCTAGAAATCGTCAGAGCTTGAATTAAGAGGAAAATAGAGGCTGAAAAGATTGGCCTATTAATGAAGAAAATATCAACAAGAACATCAATAGAAATACAGGAGGAGGAAAAGGTAGATTGCAGAATTTTGTTAGCGATGTTTTTGGCAAGAGGCTAAGAAAGATTTGGTCAGTAGGAGAACAAGGAAGGTAAGCCGCACTTTCGTTTAATGAAATTTCGCTTTGCTCGTCGAAGAGTATCCCTGCAACGGTATTTCTAGCTGAATGAAAATTAGCAAGAGTGACAGCAGAATAAAGAATTTTTTCCCAAGTCCCGATAACGCACTGTCCTCTAGCGCTTAATGGCGCAGAGCACAAGCACGATGACCATGGCATTATGAGGACGAGAAAGATTTAGTTATAGAAGGAATGAATGATCATACCATCAACTATTACAGCTCCCACTTTATCGGCAGAATATATATATATAATATATATTATATATTATATATATATACTATATATACTATATTATATATATAATATATATAGGCATATATATATATATATTATATTATATACTATATATAATACCATATGTTATGTATAGTATATATATATATAATAATATATATAAGTATATATATATATATATATATACTACTATATAAATATATAATATACTATATATATATATATATATTATATATACTATATAATATATATACTACTATTTATTATATATAAACCGTATGTATATATATATTATCTATACTCCTAATATATACTATAATATATATACTAATATATATATACTATACTATTATATATATACATATATATATATATATATATATATAAAATATATATATAATATATAATATATATAGATATTTTATATATTAGTAATATATATATATAATATAATATATACTATATGTATATATAGTATATATATATTAATATAGCTATTAGAGTAGAATACATACTTACATTACATACATATATATAATATATATATATATAGTATATACTATATATATATATATATATATAGTAATATATATTGTATATATTTTACTATATATACAAATCTTTACTATATATATTATATAATATATATATATATAATATATTAGAGTATATCATTTGACATGCAAATATTTTTGCCAAAGTTTTCCAGGCATATAAATTTTTAAGCTTTGAAATATTAATTAAATACTGTGGTATTTTTTGTCACTACAACTATTCTTCCATATAAAATAATTAATAAATATATTGTTTAATAGGAAAATATGTTAAACTAGAAAAATAATTTTAAATATAATAATGATAAATCAGAAAAATAATTTAACCAATTTTTCATCAAATTATTTCTCTTGTTATTTAAATGAATTAAATTTAAATTTAAAAAGCCTTAGTTAATACATTAAATAAATTATAATTTTTTTATTTAAAGTTCATTATTTATTTTCTTTAAAAAGAAATGAATTATAAAATGTTTGTGTTTCTTCTGCTTAGAAATTATAGGTATTATATTTAATAAATAATATTTTACGTAAAAAAAAAATGGAAATTTTCACTACATTAATATCCTTATAATATAATATATATATATATATATATATATATACTACGATGTAAGAAAATAATAAATTTTACTACAATAATATACTATATATATATATATATATAATATATATATACTATATATATATATATATATATATATATATATATATATATATATAAGTTTGACCCTAACAAGCAAACAGAAACAAACAATGTTAAACCAAGATTTATAAATATATATTTTTAATGGTGGTAAAACTTATCTTAATGTTGCACTCTACAAACTCCGATGAATATATCTGGCACAACCTTTAATCAAACCAAGAAAAAAAATTGAGGAACTTCTACTGAATATCCGGTCAGTTTTTGATACCTAAATGCCAATGCCTTTTCCTATCCTAATACTGGGGTTATTCCTGCGGAGGAGTCAAAGTGACCAAACAGAATGCAGATATAAGAAGCTGATCGGATGAACCAAGAAGCTAGAGTTTGATAGTGTAAGGAAAATTTTGTAAGGTAGAAAGGGTCTAGGGTGTTGGATTTATTTCATAATCAATCAGGGATAAAGGTAGCGAGGTACACTATCTGTTCAATGTTGATCTGGAGTTCTGGATAAAGAAATGAAATGCAATTTCACAGCCGTAACTTGAGAACAAAATGGAAGTCATTTGAAATTGTAAACATCAAGAGGACTCAATATGATGATGTCAGAAAAAGGAGAAGACGAGGGTAAATACTCCATTTTGGAGCTAGATAATAAAAGAATTTAAGATAATCAATAATTTTGGAAATCAAATAAATAAAACAGATAAATTTAATAGCAGATTAGTATACGAGTTTAAGCCATAAACTAAAAAATTCGGAAACTAAATTGCAAACCCAGGAATACAGAACAATAAACGACGCTGCCCAAATTAACATAACATCTAACATTTCCTGATTATTAAGCATAGAAATTTAATATTAAGAAAATGACTTGCCGTCGGAACTCTCAAACGCTGGGGTTTCATCAAGAAACAGAGGAGAGCTCTAAAAGAAGAGAGGTGGTGTTCAACTAATTGGAAATTAAGATAAAGTCAGAAAATATAGAAGAATGCAGGGCTGTGGAGTCAGAGCCAGTGTCAGAGCCATAGCTATGAATCAGAGTCGCGGAGTCTAAGATTTTTAGTGGATCCGGTGCCGGGAAAGGACAAAAAGTATTTTCAGCGGAATCTAATCCTTATCCAGAGATGGATAAACATAGAGATTCAAAGTCAAAGTCTGAACTAAAGTTGAAACCTGGAATGGCATAATTTTAAAATGATGGTGTCAGAGCCGGAGTCGGAGTCTGAGCTGGCGTCGAAACCGGCAAAAAAAAGGAAAGAAAAAGTAGTCAAATTCATGACGATATTAACCACAAAAACTTTAAAGAGATGTTAGGTGATGGGTAGACACTATCTTTTGAAACCGTATCACACGTCTCCAAGGTTTCAACAGTGGTCGCCATTTTATAAAAATATTAAAAGAAAATTATTTGGTAAATGGTATTTTTGAAGTGTGAAGAACAGAATAAGCTAATAGTAAAGTCGAGAGGCCTATGCATTTCCTTCTTTCTCTATGAGACAAGATAGGTACGAACCATTGGGCACTTTAGCTCAGGGCAATGCTCCATCCCAGAGAGAGAGAGAGAGGGACTTTCCTAAAACCTTTTCTAATAAATGGAGTCAACAGATTTCTAATCGAGTGTTTTTAATATTATTAATAGCAAAATGGGTAAATTTTCAAGCCCAAAAAAAGTTTATTAATATTACTTTACTAATTTTTATTAATTTATTAATATTTATTAATATAAATATTACTGACAAGATTATAATGTTAACTATATTAGGAAAACTACTCGACGAAGCTTTTCAGCGAGAATTATTCAGCATAAAAGTGAATCACTCAAACTTTAGACTTTTTGCATCAACTTTGGTATAAATGTACATCACACTGTATTTGTTATATGTAATAAAATATCTATTATTGTGAAAAATTTCCGCCATTAAAAAATTCCCTGTACTTTTACCAATAATAATATGATAGTATTATAAATATTATATTAAATTATTAATATATGATAGTATATAGTATAATCATATAAATATAATATATATATTATATACTATATATATAGTATTATATAAAATATTAATGATATAGTACTATATATATATATATAATAACTAGTTTAACGCACTACCCCTTTAAAAGGATGTTACATAAAAAATGCCTAGACAATATCGAAATATTCCGGCCCACTGAACCCCTAATCGTCTAACGCCATGCACTGTGACCGTCGTTCTCAACTTTAAACCAATAAGCAAGACGAAAAAGTTTTGCCCCACCATGTTGCCTTTTTAATATGCATGTTAATTTTTAATATTGTTAATTTGTTTTTAAATTTTTTTTTTATTTATTTTTCACTTTATTTCTTTCTCTTTCGGCCGAGAAACGGTGGGGACAGAGGGGGGGACGAAGTCCCCCCCCGTCCTCCCAACGCTGAAAGGCCGAGAGACCCGACTCTTTGCATCTTGACGATTTAATCTTGGGTATTTCACTTTTAATTTAAAAAAAAGAAAAACTGGTATAGTATCTATACATGTTATAAAAATAATCGAAAAAAATCGGTTACATCGCTCGTTCGATATATATCGGTTTAAACATCCTTTTAAAGCGAAAGTTCCCTAATTAAATAATAATAATATACTATAGTATAATAATATTATTATTATATATAATATATATATATATAATATATATATATATATATAATAATATATTATATTATATTATATAAATATTAATATTAATATATATATATATATATTATATTTTGTGTGGTGTGGTTGTGGTGTGTAATTTTACTACCTTTTAAATTATCTGCAAATCTTAACTAATAGTCTTCTCAGTAAACATTTCTACAAAGATTTTTGTGTATTGGAAAGTTACCGCATCGCGCATAAATAAACTGAAATGTGGGTCAGATTTAAACTTAATAGAACTTGCCTATTATTACCTCAGTTTTTTTATTTTTTTGGAAAATGGAGATAATTTAATATTTTTTACCGAAACAATTAAAGCCGACTTAAAATGCTTCTCAAGAAATAAATATATGATAATTTAAATACATTTACGTAATAAAAACTAATGAAGCTTAATTGGCAAACCACTTTTGGAATCTTTTAAAATAATTGCCGCATACTTCCAAAAAAATTTATAAAGAAACTTTCTTCTATATTCATATAGATACAATAAAAACTTTTGTTACCATCATTGCATACATATGAATTATTCTTATTTTTCTTTCTTAATGTCAAGAAATTTAATTGTGTTAATTTTCTAAAATAATTATAATTTCTACACCTATTAATACTTTTTTTTTTTGTAGCAGGACTACAGATCAATTAGTGGAAAGAATACATTTTGATATGGTTAATTAAAGACTCAAATGGCGCGTATCAGTGTGAAGAGCAGAATAAATAATAAGTAACCTTAAAAAGAGAAGATAAATGAGAGAAAGAGAAGACTTGCCTTATATTCATAAATATAAAATAAAGTCTTTTATTACGATCATTATACATGAAATATTCTTCTTATTTTTTATTTTTTAAAGTCAAGGAATTTAATTTTGAAATATATTAATAATAATTTTAATTATTGTAATCCTTACTACTTCTAAAACTCTTTTTATATAATAAGACTAAGAATCAAATAAGTGGAAAATACATTTTGATATGATGAGTGAAATCTCAAATTGCTTATCAATGGAAACTCGCCAAAAAACTCCCGAACCGCCAGGTAGGACGATTTAGCGCCCTGTCAGGTGGACCCAACGAGAAAGGTCCTTAGGTAGCTTGGGCCTAACTCCAAATCCGTTGGCTGGCCAGGTCTATCGCGGTAGCCGGAGTTTTTCCCCATTAGCAGCTGGCACGCTACTAATGTACTCTTTAACATCTGGTGGGGAGTGAAGCTAGAGATAATAAAGAAGAATAGACTCAAACATTCTTCCATCGCTCCACCCAGTCCCTCGAATCGTGGGCCCCCCTCGCCTTGCTAGGTGAGTGCTCTACCACTGAGGTAGGATAAAAATAAAAGAAACCTTAAAAGAGATTATAATGGAAAAAGAAAGAGTAGATCGAAAAGAATAATATTTTTTTTTTTTTTTAAGTACTCTTCCCAAATTTATGAAAATGAATTTGTTTGATAACTTTTATTTTTAAGCGCAAAATGAAGCTTAAAATATAGAATATATTTTTCTTCGCGACTTGATTTAAAAAAAGAATATTTTATATATATATATATATATAATATATATATATATATATATATATATAATGTATATTTTATTTAATATATATATATTATATATATGTATATGATATTTATATTATATATATATACTATATAATATACGTTATACATAGAATGTATATATATATATCTATATATATATATATATATATATCAAATAGATTTGGATCTTTAATTTGAATTGTATGGAATTTCCGTACTAGCAACAAAAAGGGCTAACGATACAGGTTACTTTTGTACTATAATATTGATTATTGATGGGAAACATTTTGTTTTGTCGCTGCCTGATCTATAAATCTTGGAAAGGGTTCATTTGTTCACTGAAAATAGCGATGACAGGTTAGCATTTATTTATATTAGCTATAATCTAAATATAATGTACTGACATAGTTAAAGCTGCAAAGAGGAAGAAATATCCTAATACCTTATTGATATTATATAAAAATTACCCATGAAAAATGTGTAAGTTTACATCTATTCTCAATGTTGCAAGATATATTCTCAACGAACAATGTACGTCGTTCACACTGTTAAGTTTCACTAGATAAAATAACTTCTTATGAAAGCGCTAGTGAATTAAATTGATTGCAATTGCAAAAATCACAATAAAAATTTAATAGAAAACTTGATTGCAATTGCAAAAATCACAATAAAAATTTAATAGAAAACTTTTGCAATAATTAAAGCGTATATTA
>JABUQX010015297.1:60000-63004 GCA_015478945.1 Trachelipus rathkii
TTATTTGCAATATCAAATTGGATGACATTCGTTCAATTAAGTGTGTGAAAGAGAGGAGAGTTTATTATTATAGGTGAGAATGTCATATTTGGTGTTGGTAAAATCCGTCGGTAAATATCTATTGTTTCTTATGTATTTTATTATTAAAGGATTTGCATGAAAATGAGTATGTTTGCAGCATCATTACTATGGACTGCAATATACTCCATTCCATGCAAATCCTGTAATAATAAATACATAGGAGAAACAATAAATATAAATCGACGGATGTACCAACACAAATATGACATTCCAACTTATAATAGTAACTCTCCTCTCGTCATGCACCAATTGAACGAATGTCATCCAATCGATATTGAGAATAACTTAATAATGCAAGCAATTAACAATCACAAATTCAGAAAGTTTTACGAAGCATACATAATAAGGAATACGTAAAATATCAACAGAGACAGAGGTAACTACTTTATAGATGGCACAATCAACGAAAGCCTAAAACTATCCACGTCATGCAGACGATTAATACAAAAACTGGAACGATATGGAAATTTAGAAAACCAAAACCAGCCGCCACAAAGCTGAAAATAGCCACATCAATAATCATTTGTTCTCTCTTGAAGCTCCCTGAAAGAGGTGGAGGGACTGCCCCCACGAAAGCTAGGAAGTTTTGAGGAGAATATAAAACCATAGTTTGATACTTTTAAATAAAATGTTTAAATAAAATGTATTTTAAGTGTTCATTGAGTGAATAAATTAGGGGATTAATGTATTTATATACATATAAAAGTGCGAAGTGAAAATAGCATTGATTCTTTACATATATATATAATATATATATATATATATATTATATATATATTATCTCTATAGATAGTAAATATATATATATATATATATATATATATAATAATATAATATATATATATATATATATATATATATATATATATATATATATATATATATATAAAATTTTAAATCAATTTATTGGTATAAAAATAGCATTTATATATATTTAAACGGAGCTTCGTTCGTATGTTACGTATAGCTGAAATGCGTGACGTCATACTCTGAATGGGAGTTTGCGTAAATGACGTTGTATCTCTGACGTCACACTGCGTATGTTAAGTATATGTGGAGATATATATATTTTTAATATATATATATATATTATATATATATATATATATATTATATTATAATATATACAGTATATATATATATATATATTATATATAATATATTATATATATATATATATATATATATATATATATATTAAATGAATATTATATATATATATATAATATATATATATATATATAATATATATATTATATATATATTAATATATATATATATATAGTATATATTATATATATATTAGTATGTCGCAATGTGTTTTGAAAAATTCTGGCAATATATGGGATATAAATATATATATAATGAAAATGCAACATGGCAGTTTAATAAATAAACTATGCTAAATAATATTAGTTTTTAGTTTTGAAGGTATCGTCTTTATGTGAACATGTCTATAAAAGTGCGTGTATAAATGAAACTAAGTTAATATCAATTTTGTCATAAATAAAATATTAATATAGGTGACGAATAGTACTTTATTGGCATTTCTACAATATATACAAGATTTAATCGTAGAAACAAAAAATGTATACACTGTGATTTCGATATGAATTTAGCTTAAAAAAGGACAGAAATTATAATCTTTTGTTATTGTAAAATGGATGCAAATCGGCTATTTAGCAAAATTCAATTTTTTTCAAAAGTATACAAGAGACAAGCGTTTTGAAAATTTTTTTGTGAAAGGCGCGTACAAAAATTTCAAACTTGTTGAGGTTAATATTTTAAACATATAATATATATTATTATATATATATATATATATATATATAATATAAATATATTATATATATATATATATATATTATATATATATATATTATATATTATATATATATATATTATATATTATATATTTATATATATATATATATATATATATATATAGTATAATATATATATAACATATATATATATATATATATATTATATATATATATATTATATATATAATATATATATATAATATAATATATATATATATATTATATATATATATATATATATTATGGGGTATATATATGGAGTAATTTACCTTTTTAGGGGGCTCGAGCTGATGGGGACGAAGGGGGGGACGTTTCATACCCCGGAGGGATGGTCGGAGGAACCCCGCGACACCCAAAGACCCAAGAGCGGGGGTTCCGGAGACCAACCCCGGAGGGGGGATTCAGTCCCTCCCAGTAGTTCCACCTAGAGGCGAGAGACCCAGTACTCCTGACATCAATGCGGTCTACCCCTGGGTATTCGTTAGTGATATACTCCAAAAAAACAATAAATCCCAAAAATGAGTACTTTTGGGACATTTATTCGCAACAATCTATTCGTACTCTATAAATCTCAAAACCATTTGGGACATTTGATTTACTAGATCACCATTATGTACCGAATCGTTGCATAGTATAAAATTTATAAAGGTTATATGTCAGGGCAACCTTGTAGAAATCCTGTTGTAAAAGCCGAAAAAATTGTTTATTTTTTTTTATTTTTGTATAGTATCAAGGTCACCGAGGTGCCTCGGTACCGAAATGCCTGGGATAGGGTCAGTTAGAAAATGTAGATCAGAGAGCCAACATCTGACGAGCTCATCTCGTCAATAAATTGATTTGTAATGGTAAATTAAATGAAAGTATTTTAAAAACAATTAAATTTTAAGCAGTGAGAATAAGTCTTAAGATACGTGGTGATTCTTGGGCGTTGAGCGATAGAAATAGTCATTAGACTCATTGATGGATTAGATATAAGTCGAAAATGAAATAAATGGGAACGTTTTCAACGGGATATTCCATATAACTATTTTGAGAGATATTATTTTGTCTTATATCAGGTGTCTCTTTAAAATAGGTGCCAATTAATCATTATAGAG
>JABUQX010015298.1:0-2500 GCA_015478945.1 Trachelipus rathkii
GTCCATTTCAAGTATATATATATCTATATATATATATATATATATATATATATATATATTAATATATTATATATAATATATATATATTATATATATATATAATATATATATATATATATATATATATATAATATTTGAGCGTGGTGGTCTGGGAGAGAGAGAGTATATGTGTAGCTCTGTGTGTGTGATGTGTGTGTGTTGTGTGTGTGTGTGTGTGTGTGTGTGTGTGTGTGTGTGGTTGTAATAAACTTTTATTTATAAGACTTTATATTTTATAGTATATTTTCATGAGCAATTTTCTTTTATTCTAAAATATCAATAATGCAAATCAATACGCGGTTCATAAGCCAACACACACACACACAAACACAATATATTATATATATATATATATATATATATATATATATAATATATATATTAGATCTTACATATCTATATATAATATATATATATATATATATATATATCTATTACACTGACACACACACAATATATCGCACAACACATACATAAATATATACATATGTATTTTATATACTATATATATATATATATTATATATATATATATATATATATATATATAATATTTATATATATATATATATATATATATATATATATATATATATATATATTTATATATGCGTTCATATCCACACTCATCCTCCAGAAAACATCTTATAGACAACACCTTTTTATCCACATATATACACATGCGTAAATCCACACCCCTCTCCTAGACAACATCTTTCAGACACCCCTATCCCTTATATTCCTAGTATTGTGTAGAAAGAATTGTCAACATCGTATGTTCTGCGTGTCGAAGAATGCGACAAAGGGAGTGGTAGTTGGGTTGGGCTGCCCACTAACCACTTATCTTTTTGCTAGGAATACTAATTGCAATGCCTCGGCAGAAGGTCGTGATCGCCGTAAGCGACCTTCTATCTTTCGGCGAAAATGTATGAATTGTATAGGTTTATGGGACGTCAGAGGAATAAATGTTGAGAAGAAGAGGAGAGAGGTGATGGATGTGTTTAGAAAGGGCAAATTTGATTTGCTAGCTGTGACTGCAACAAAGATGAAAGGAAACGGTGAAAATGAGCGGTGTGGTGTGAAATGTGTATGGTGCTGAGTGGAAAGGAATGGAGAGGGGATAAAAGGAGTTGCAATTCTGATGAGTGACCTGTGGGACAGAGCTATGATAGATTTTGTGTGTGTGAGTACTAGAATTCTAATGGTTATTTTTAAGTTTGAAAAGGTCAAGGTGTGTGTGTGTGTGGTTTTAACATATGGTATATCTGAGAGTAATGTTGAAGAGAGTGCGATTTTTTGGATAATCTTAATGATGCTTTTAATGGGCGTGAGGTAGGGAGCTTCAAATTGATTAATGTTAATTATGGAGGGGATGGAAATGAGAGCGGATGCAAGCGGTTTAAAAGTAAAATAGAAGCGTGGTTGAATGTACTAAAAGCAATTGAGGAAGTTTCAAAAGAAGGATGCCTGGAAATTATGCAGGGAAGAAAAAAAAAAAGGAATATTAAAAGATGCATACGTTGGAGAAAAAATAAAGGTAAATGAACAGTTGAAGGAGGATGAATGGGGACTTACAAGGGGAATAGATAGGAAGCTCTTCTGAGTAAGACGGAAAGGTAAAAAATGCAGAAATAAGGGAATATGCTTAGAATAGTGAATAGGGATGGTTGCTTTCGACTTATGAAATGATGTGAGGGAGAAGGAACCTTCAAAAACTCTGCTAACATTGCAGTAATGAAAATGGATAATGACTGTTGTGTGGATTTGATGCGTGCAAAAAAGGAATATGATAAATGTTTGGGCATGAGATCATGTAGTAAGAAGGAGGTAATGGGTAAGAGTGAGAAAGTTTGACGAATGGTTAAATCTACAGGTATTAGCATGCAAACTACTGGTGAAAAGATCAAAACGAGAGCGTTGAGATGGTAATTGATTGGGATTTGGAAGTTAGTTGTAAACAAAGCGTTTATGGAGGGGTATAGTTCCAAGGGATTGGAGTGAAATGAATTGGTATTTACATTTTTTACCAAGAACTGGAATCCAGGGTAACTGCAGGAATATAAATTAGATTTAGTTTATTGAGTGTTGGAGGGAAGATATATGCTGGATATTTTGTCGAAAGAGTAGGAGTGGTAGAGGAGGTGTGGATCAAATATTTACACTGAAACAAATTATTGAGGGAAAAGTGAGAGAGAAGAAGAATAAATATATTTAAGTTTTCATGGTTTTTTATTTTTGAGATAGGATTAATAAGGAAGCTCTATTTCAGGTGTTAGTAGTGATATGTGGTGTTGGTGGTAGGCTCTGAATGGAATCCCAAAGTAGTTATGACAAGATAGTGAAGCGTGTGTAGAATAAATGGAGTCGAAATGTGATTATTTTAATATGAATAGCGGAGTGTCTATGTCCATTTGGTTATTTCAATTTTTAATGGATGGCGTTATAAAAGAATTAGAGGTGAT
>JABUQX010015298.1:12500-15000 GCA_015478945.1 Trachelipus rathkii
TGGGTGTCGCGGGGGTTCCTCCGCCCCCTACGGGTATGGAAAACGTCCCGCCCTGTGTTCCCCGTCGGCTCGAGCCCCTACATTGCCGTGTAATACCTTTACAAATAATATATATATATATTATGTCCCCTGCTCCTAAAAAAAATAGCCAATATTTATTTTATTTATTTATTTATTTATTTATTTTTTACATTTTCCAAACTAAAATTTTACAAGGATTCCAAAAATGTATTCCTTTTCGCTGTAGCTATTGTAGTTTTTGAGATATGATTTTTTTTTTTTTTTTTTTTTTTTTTTTTTTTTTTTTTACAGTTTCCGCAATAAAATTTTGCCAGGATTCCAACAATGTATTCCTTTTCCGTAACTATTGTAGTTTTTGAGATATGGATCGATGATAGTTGTCGCTCTAAACCAAATATCACCTATATATTTATATATATAAATATATATATATATATATATATATATATATATATATATATATATATATATATATATATATATATATATATATATAAAATATATATATATATATATATATATATATATATATATATATATATATATATATATATATATATATATATATATATATATATATATATATATATATATCTATATATATAAATAGGGTTGCGGAGTCGTAAAATAAATTTTCCGACTTGACTCTGACTCCGACTCCTTAAATTCAAATTTGAATTTTCGACTCCGGACTCCGACTCTGACTCCACTTAAACAAAAATTCTCGACTCCGACTCCAATTTATTACAAAAATTTCGACTCCGATTCGACTCCAGCAGTCAAATTCAAAAATTTTTGATCCTGACCAGCTTAGTGCTTGCTGACATTACAATAAACATTTTTTTGTTTCAACTATTTTTTTTCGCTTGCTTTTGAGAATAATAAAAAAATATACCACTTTTCCAATGAATCTAATCTCCAAATGCTATACGGTAAAATACCGTAAAGACTAGAGGTGTAGCGGATATCCGCATTCGCATAATTTTTCTCTACCCGCATCCGCACGAATTTTTTTGCGGATAGCTGATACTCACTGCAGTGGCGCATTTGGGGGCCAGGGGGCCATGGCCCCGAAATTTATTAGACACTAAAAAATTTAAGCATCATACCCGTTAATAATATAAAGTGCAGAGGTTAAATTAATTTTATATAATTCGACGCAGTCAGGAACAAATCTCGTAAGTCCTTTAGTTAAAACTAAACTTGAAGCCATCAAAGAAAATGCAACATATACCCAACATTCCTTCTTCCAACCCACAGACTTAATATCCCACATTCATTTTTATAAGATTCATTTTTATAAGATTTTTGGATGATTTAATATCAGCATTAGGAGAGAGGTTTTTAAATCATAAAGAAATTATATCTTCCTTGAAATTTGTCATACCGAGCAGGTGTAATGTACCATATGAGAAGATAAAATATTGTGTAACATTTCACAAGGAAGATCTCGAAAGCATAATTGAAAATTTAGTAAAAGCAGAATGGGATTTATGGAAGTTGAAATGGCATCACAGCACAGATCGTCCAAAAACAGCAATAGACGGACTAGTTTCTTGTTCGCAGTCACAATTTAAAAATATTTATATCTTGTTGCAAATACTGGCAATTTTACCCATGTTTACTGATACAGTAGAAAGAAGCTTTTCAATATTAAGACTTCTGAAAACCTACTTGAGAAATACTATTGGAGATAAAAGACTTACTGGATTTTCCCTCCTCTACATACATTGAAATATTGAAATAAAAACTGAAGATATTATCTCGGACTTTGCTCACTCTCATGCCCGGCGATTAAATTTAACAATTTAGGTAAGGTGATTTTAGTAATTTATATAAATTATTCCCATTTTTTCTTAGAAATTTAATATTTATTCCTCCACTTTTATATATTATATATATATATATATATATATATATATATATATATATATATATATATATATATATATATATATATATATATATATATATATATATATATATATATATATATATATATATATATATATATATATATATATATATATATATATATATATATATATATATATATATATATATATATATATATATATATATATATATATATATATAAGAAAAACGATTTTTGTCTGGCCCCCCCCGAAAAAAATTTCTGGATACGCCACTGGCTGATAGTATTTATTCATTTATGAATTATGAGACTAAATGTTCCTCAACTTCTGTAACGTAAGATGTTCAGACTCGTTGGAATAGTAGTTGGTACATGCTTGAGAGGATGGGAGAAATAAATGAAGCTGTCTCCCCTTATGCTTCAAACAAACACAAAGGTGAAAGGCTTGACAGGTGATGATAATACGATTTTAGGTAATTGTATTACTCTTCTTAAACCGTTTGAAGAGGTGGCACCAAGACTATCATCTCAGAAAATTCTGTTTGCCAGGACGAGATTCCTCTAGTTGCAACGATGAAAGCTGTGCTAAATGCTGCTATTAAA
>JABUQX010015298.1:20000-22500 GCA_015478945.1 Trachelipus rathkii
CTCGACTCCGACTCCACTTGCACAGAGTTTTCGACTCCGACTCCGACTGACTCCGGGAAAACAACTCCCGACTCCCCGACTCCACGACTCCGACTCCGACTCCGCAGCCCTGCTGACAGCTACGAAACTTCCAACCTTCTGTATATATATATATATATATATATATATATATATATATATATATATATATATATATATATATATATATATATATATATATATATATATATATATATATATATATATATATATATATATATATATATATATATATATATATATATATATATATATATATATATATGAACCACTGTGCACATGAGACCTAAAAATCCGCATCCTCAACTCTCGCGGATAGTGATTTTTACTATCCGCATCCGCGGATAGTCAAAAATCACCATCCGCTACATCTATAGTAAAGACATAAAGATGCAGGCGCAGCGCAACACATGACAAACAAATATATTTCAGTTTTGGAAACAAATGTATAACCAATTATAATGCAAATTATTTTTATTTTTATTATAAAACAACCATTATAAAATTAACAGTTTAATACTTTCAGTTTCAATAATAATAATAATAATAATAATAATAATAATAATAATAATAATAATAATAATAATAATAATAATAATAATAATAATAATAATAATAATAATAATAATAAAAATAATACACACACAATAATTTATGTTTTCGACTCCGACCCGGACTCCGACTCCGACCCGACCCCTTTACACAGGAATTTTCACCTCGACCTGACTCCGACCCGACTCCACTTGCACTTTCGACCTGACTCCTACCTGACTCCTGGAAAATTGCACGACTCACGACTCCGACCCGGACTCCGCAGCCAGTAGTATAGTGTCTGGACAGAATAGGGAATGTTCGTCATTCGTCTAATGACGAACATACATTCGCCGAATGCGGAATATTTTTTGTGTTTTTTTTTTTTTTTTTTTTTTTTTTTTTTTATTACTCACGCAAGTTCATGCCTTGTTTTAGTACCATTTTTTATCATCGTGGTATTCTTCGTACTTTGCTGGGTTGTTTACTAGGTATGGGATTCACCCCAGGGGGTCATCCCCAAGGGGTGGAGCCCCCTCTTTTTTTTAGGTACGTTAGTTAGTTATTTTTAAGTTTGTGTAGTTTATTTTATTCATGTTCTTTCATGGACCTTTTTAACAACCTTGTTGTTTTTTCGTTGCGTCCGCCATTTTGTTTTATAAATCGTGTTGTTAATCATCGTCATAATTTTCAATCGTCGTTTTCGTCAGGATGAATCGCAAATTCATCGTCGTTGCCATCGTCAAAGGAAGAGTCGCGTCAAACGTTTTAACAAGTTCCGCAATCGTTGGTCCGCAAGACCGAACGCCCACGCAATTCCGCTGCTGCCACCATTTGCTCGAATCGCCTCGCAAAGCGCTTGAAGACTGAAACGCAATCGTAGCAAAGAACTAAGCGCAGAGAACCACAAAAAGATTTGGAAAGCCGTACACCATTATGTCATAGCTTACATGGAGTATGTAAAACACCTTTTACTTTTCTGATTTACTGCTTTACATCATTTTAATGTATTTTATTAATAAAATTTCATTGAAACATATACTTTACATACCTTAAAGCAGTAAAACAATATCGCATTTGCATAGCAACAGGGTGTATAATATGCTTTTGCTTTACTGCTTTACTGCTTTACTGCTTTACTGCTTTAGGGTCTGTAAAACAAGAATTTTTAGTTGAAACATATACTTTACATACCTAAAAGCAGTAAAACAATATGAATTATGTATTGAGCATATTACATATTACATACATTGATGCATCGATGCATCGATGCATCGATGCATCGATGCATCGATTCAATAATGGTTTAACACAATATTACATTATTGTTTTATTGCTTTACGTCTTTAAGTTAAGTTTTTAGGTTATTAAAATATCGATTAATCGATTATTCGATAATTTTTTATAAAAACATTTAATTTTTAAAAGCACTAATTGTTTTTAAATTCAATGTATAAAAATGTATTCCTTTTTCATAATAAAGTAACGATTAATCGTTAGATTAATAAATCACTCCCCCTTAAACCATCCAACTCTTTATCTCAGGTGATTCGCTAATTAACTAAACATTGTATTGCATGTACATGTAATCAAATACAAACATCATATATCTCCGTCCCCCAACTTCATCTGATACAACTTTTTAAATAATGCATCTGTACTATATTAAATACATCATAAAATAATCAAGATAAATAAGGGTAATAAAATAATAATAATAATAATAATAATAATAATAATAATAATAATAATAATAATAATAATAATAATAATAATAATAATAATAATAATAATAATAATAATAATAATAATAATAATAATAATAAATTCTCTGTTCAGAGATAATGAGTTATTATAGAAGTTTTAAGAAAAACTGAAATAATTTTAGTTATAACTGAATGAATGATATAAGTACTCGTGAATAATTAAG
>JABUQX010015298.1:35000-40000 GCA_015478945.1 Trachelipus rathkii
ATTGGTGTATCTATACTGTATATTGCACGTGCAAGATTGTTAAAATATGATCTAACTAGATTTGTTCTTGCTAAATATTATTTATATGATTTTTTTCTTACGTTCAATCATTTCTTGTATAGGTAAGTTGAAATAATTCTGAATTGTCATTAACTTGATTTCTCAGATAATTGCTGTTATCCCTTAACTTATAATTACAACTTAAGATGTTTATTTTGATTAGTTTAAAAGGCACGTCTAAAACAACACATCGCTCTATAATACTCCAACAGAAGTATTAGAGAAAATTCATCTCTTACAATAACTCTAACTGTATGCAAGAATTTATAAATTGTTATATTCAGTTCTTGTGGTATCGTTTTAGTTCAAACCAACATCAAGGTTTGCTATTTTTTTTCAAATTTCTCTGTTCTTTATGCGAATTGACCAATTATAATAAAAAAGTTTACAAATTAATTATTTGACATATAGATGTGATCGTATTAATTACCGAATTGATTGTTAGACTAATATTATTTTTATTTGGAATCCCGATACATGTGAAATAATAACCTGCATGGTAAGTAGTAGGATTTCTGCTCAGCTGAAGGTTCTCTGTTGCATACAGCTCAACATTAAGAAACAATTTCAAACATTTAAATTTTATATTTTAATAGTAAAGGATTGCAACATATTGAAAGACACTTCGAGTCAGCGTAAAGATCTTTCGTCATCTATTTTAAAACCTCAAGATTATGATGCAAGATTGGTCTAATATGTGCAAACATGGTAGACGAGTACAAATTTAATTGACCAGACCTAAACTTTATGGTCCTTTATTTGCAGTGATTCGCCTTCTTCGAGGAAACCCTAATCAAATGCATGCTAAAATTGTTCTTCAACAAGACTTACTTTAAAACATATTTTTATTGATAGCCTTAGTATTTTTGGTCATCATGAGAAATATTGCAATAAAATGTTTTAATTATTCTGACTGTTAATTTATAAAATTATTCTTTTCGAGCTTTCTATGAATCTTTAGATTTATATTTTCGTAGAAGAGTTAATTTATTTGATATCCTTTCATAATATACACCTGGGTTAACTCTTTTTGCCGTTTAATTAAACAGGAGAGCGAACCGGCAGCTAACTCTTATGACAAAGCAGAGAACCGTTTATTAAAATTTTGGAAACTCGCCACTGACAGTGTGTGTGGTTACAAGTACGATTATTGCTCCTGTCAAATTAGTTGCCCATGCCATTGTCATTTCTTCAGTCATGTGAACGTTAAATCCATAAAAGTATGCAAATACATAATATAGAAAAAAAAAAAAAAAAAAAAAAAAAAAAAAGTTGTTGGACTCGGCCGAATTATTCCAAGTCAGATAAAATTGGCCGAGGCTTCGAGTCCGCACTCGGACTCTGTACATCAGAAATTATTATTATTATTATTATTATTATTATTATTATTATTATTATTATTAATTATTATTATTATATATTATATATATATATATTAAATTATATATATATATAGAGATGTAATATTTTTCATAGGAAATATATTATATACATTATTATATATATATATATATATGATGTAATATTACAATATATATATATATATAATGATAGTATTAAGTAGTATGTGTGTGTGTGTCTTGTGCAATGGTTTTACCAAATTAATACAATGTCCTATACCTTCACACACACTACATACACACACATCACACACAGCATATATATATTATATACTAATATAGTATATTATTAATATATATATATAGTATATATATATATATATATATATATATATATATATATATTATATATATAATTTTTAATTGGTTTTTAATATTGCTTGTGAAAGATGTTAATATTGTGTACAAAATATATTATAAAAAATAGGAGATGCAATAGTTATTAGAAGAGACTTTATATTCAATGGTTAATAGTGACCCTGTTGTGTTACGTTGAACTCTGAGCTTGTTCGTGTCAGTACTAACTGGATTTTCCTCCACCACCACACCCCCAACCCAGAACTCGAGTACTAACTACTTCCTGTTTTCATTCCAATATTTAGATTAATTTATTTAGTGTTATGAAGTACACGGCTTCTTTGTAAGTTGTTTTTCAGATCTTTCTCTGCAGAGTTGTTGAGGTTCTTAGATACTGGCAAAATTATTAAACGTAATTAAAGCACTATTAGAAGAATATTTTGGTGTGAACTTACTTTTTTGTGGTTTTATTTTTTTTTAGCATTGATTTCTGGTCTCGTCAGAATTACTAATGAAAAAAAATTTAACAAAATATATAAGGTAACTTTGACTTTTGCTATATTGCATTTTAATACTACCCCTTAGACTTAAAGCAATAGATTCTTAGATTTCGAGACATACTGAGTATATATATATATATATATATATATATATATATATATATATATATATATATATATATATTATAATATATAATATTATATATATGATACTATATAATATATATATTATATATATATTATAATATATTATATATATATATATATATATATATATAATATATATATATATATATATATATATTATATATATATATATATAATTATGAGTTTGACTAGAGTAAAACTAGTTTTCTTCAGTTATTTCAAGTGATTTTGTCTAATTTATCATTGGGAAATAGACAACGATAATTTTAGACCGGTTAAATTTTTTTATTTTTTTTTTTTAATTTCAATATATTTATTGCGGAAGTAGAATGACATTGAGAAGGTAAATTTGAACATATTTTCTGTATCAGGTGGAGTTTTAGAACATTCAGTCAACATGTGAGATTGTAGTATTGGTGCACTTGTTTTTATTTAGTTGAATGTTAGTCGGTGAGTTTATATATATATATATATATATATTATATATATATAATATATATATTATATATTATATATATATATATATATATATATATATATAATATATATATATATATATATATATATAGCTCTGCCTTTTTGATATTCTTTCCCCCTGACTCTTGGTCATCTGCTGGAGATGTCAGAGAGCTTCGTTAAAGTCTGGTACAAGGTTTGATTTCTAAATTTCCCTTATTCTTCTGTGTGTATATCTTTCTCTCTGAAATCCTTATTATGTAAATGTAAATGTCTTATGTAAATGACTCTACCATCGATAATCTCTCCATTTTGGAAATCAACCTAATCAGTAGTAGTATTTGATAGGAGGAATAGTCGTGGAGCAACCGAATTTTAATCTTTTTCATTATTTTAATTAGGACAGAGAAAATATGGTTATTGTTCAGTACCTCTTCATTCTGCTTAATTTCTTCATCTATTTACTCAATGCAATTTTCGACAAAACTATAACATCATCTGAGAAAACATCTTAAACATGTTTTGAATACTTTTGCCATTTCTTTTTCTCTTAATCTTACTTTTAAGGACCATAAGCTTCTAAGAGGTTAAATGTTCTGAGGCGACCTCAAAACCTTTTCACCACCACCCCAGTTTATTGCTCTGTATAGGGGTGCTATCCGTTCTTCATAGAGATGGCATCACACATCTGGGATGGTTCGATACATTTACCTTTGCTTATCAACTCTTCCACTTTCACTAATTCTCTCCAGTCTGTTTCTAGACGCCAAACTGTTGCGTTGTCCTCTTTGATCTAACGTTATTACAAAGGGACGTTAATCTTCTGAACTCGTAGCATTACACCACCTTGGAAGATTGCCCTTGTCACTGTCATTTTATCCATTCTCATCCTTCCGCAGACCGGCTTTCTGTCACCATACTTAACAGCTAAGCCTGTTAATTCTTTATAAAATGCAAAGTTTTAACTTTATTTTCCCGTTCTACATGTAACTTAGAAAATTTCAAGTTGTCTGTATTTAAATAAAAAGTTAATCATGAGGGGGTGGGGGGTTAGTAAAGAAAATTTGGTATTATAGATAAGAGAAAGAAGTTTCTGATAAGCTGATTAATATCAATGTCCATTTGACAACTGAAGAGGCCTAAGTATGGAAATTTCAAATGTCAGTTTGTTTTTTTTAATCAAAAGTTGCCCCCGCACGATTGGCCTTTTATTTAAATTTAAAGATAAACTTCCACTATACCTACAGAACGTGGTGAGATCATTATGGTGCAGTGTGGTGCGGAAAATATGGAAATTTTTGACTCTTTTTTTCCTGCTAGATTTTTTTTTGGTTTTGAAAAGTTTTTAGCATGTAGAAAAGAAGCCAAATTTAACATTTTTAAAACAATATTGGGCCTTTCCTATTAATGGTATACATGTGATTAATTTATATTTTAAGTGATTTCCAATAATGTTTTATTTGTAATGAGAATGCCAAATTTATTACTTTCTGGCAAATTTCTGCTAGATTTAGCATTTTTTTATTTTTACAGGTTTGGTTGGCAGAAAACTGCTAGATTTGGCATATTTTTCCATAACTTTTTTTTCTGATTGGAAATCATTTAAAATTTAATTTAAACACAAACCACAAAAAAAACTTAATAATAAGTTTTTAATAAATATTTCTCTGAACAGGTATTATAGTAAAGGTCTACAAATTTGTTTTTAAATCTAAAATTTGCAATTTAAACAAGTATAAAAAATAAAGAAAGAAAAAAAAACGCCTTAAACCCATTTATAACACACCCACGCACCCGCACATACACACACACGCACACACACAACACAAATTATATATATATATATATTAGTATATAATATATATAATATATAGTATATATATATATATATATAATATATATATATATATATATATATATATTATATATATATATATATTATATATATATATATATATATATATATATATATATATATAGTACTCACAAAAATACTGTAACACACAAAGAGTCTTGTCAAATAAAAACAAATAAGTTGTTCAATTTAATATCTAGACGATATAATTTACAATCATTATTAATACAAAAAAAACAGCAGCCATTCAAAATGACCGAGTTGTACCTTAAGACAATCCTTAAG
>JABUQX010015298.1:42500-47500 GCA_015478945.1 Trachelipus rathkii
ATATATATATATATATATATTATATATATATATATAATATATAATATATAATAATATTATATATATATAAATAATATATATATATATATATATATTATATATATATATATAATATATATATATATATATATATATATAATATTATATATATATATAATATATATATATATATATATATATAAACAAACAGCTTGCATAGTTGAGAAATGTCGTACTTCGTTTCAACAGACTTGTGAAATGGAGTATTTTGTGATTTAACTGCAGTTATAGCAAATGGGAATGGGGATGGGGATGTTTCCATTTTCGCCTTGCGGATGAAATGGCAAGAGTCACAAACCAATACTATATATTATAATTACAGTATGATTTATAAGAGATAGATTAAGTTAATTGTACTCATTGTTTGCTTTGTAGTACCCATCGTATGATTTATAAGATGGATTAAGTTAGTAATAGTCGCAACAAAAGAACCATATTGGTATAGCAGATTTTAGTCACTTTAGGTCTGGAAATAGTTTTTTCTTGAGACATAGAGAAGAAATAAAAAGTCTTGTGTGTTATTTACCTGTAGTTGGGGATAAGTACCTTTTGTTAATCTTTGGAGTAATTTTAAATGGGGATTTTCCTATTATAATGCAATAGTTCTAAATTATTACTATTATTATTTATTCAAATCAAATAAATATTTAACCCATGTTAAAACTATGGATAAATCTTCGAAATTGTATTATTGTGGGTTTAATAGGTTTATATATAAATTCGTGACTGGTAATGATGGGTCCACCCTTTGCATCTCCCACACACAAGTAATATATATATATATATATATTATATATATATATTATAATATTATTAATATATATATATAATATATAATATATATATATATATAATATATATATATATATATATATATATATATATATAAGGTCATAAGGAGAGAGAGAGGTAGGTAGATAGTCCTTAGTCTTTAGTCTTTATTTCGTATACTAAGTACATTAAAAAATATATTTCATTAAAATAAAATATATTATATAATATAAAACTATATTACATGATTAAACATTGTTAACACAAGATCATATCCCTTAATATTATCTTTAGGGATCCTCTCTATTTTGCTAAAGCAAATTTTATTCTCGCTTTGAGAGCCATTCCAAATCATTATCAAATAAATTAATAACTCCATATATAGTTACAAATGTTTTTTTCAATATCTTTAACCAAAATACCCTTTTCAATATTACATTTTTATATAAAAAGTTACATAGCTTACAAAATAATCTAAATCGAACATGAACCATTCCGATGAATTACAAATTAAATGATTACTACTCCTACCCGAAATTCCACAAACTTTTTTATAGCACTGTGAAAACTAACTTCAAACTGTCTGTTTAACCGTGACTGAAAATTATATTATTCGTGTCCAAAATTAGCTCCATAGAAGGCATACAGATTTGGATTTCAACAAGAAGAAAGAACAGTTACTCCAATCTACGAACAACCAAATGCTTCTTAAAATGAACATTAAATTTTCCTAGAAATTTATCCCTAACTCGTTTAACATCAGATTTTTCTTCTAGATTTTTATTTAAAATACACCCAAGGTAATTAGTTTCCATAGAACATTTTAGAAGACTCTGAGAAATCCATATTTTAACTAATTCAAAACGTAATTTCTCTAATTTTATCAACATTTAATTTCAAAGCAAAATTGTCTTACTTAAATTTTCTGTATGATTTAAGAAGCTTTGTAGTCCTGTCTATTTGAGGAGCCAACAACAGATCATCTGCGTACATAACAACATTAGACATGCTCATACCTAATCTCGCACCTATTTTACTATTTACCAATTCTTTTATAGGTTCATCTATATAAATACAAAAGAGTAGAGGTGACAAAATTCCTCCTTGTCTAACACCATTTTTTATCTTCCAATTATTTGATACTATATTTTTAAACAAAATGAACAAGCTAATTGTTGCAAATATGCACTAAAATATACATTATATCAGGAATATTTAAATTATTCATTTTTAAAAAATAAAATCTCATGATTGACTGTCAAATGCCCTCGATAAGTCTAAGAATGCCTCATACATAGTTGAACCTTCCTCAATGTATTCTGCAAAAGTTTCCTTCAAAATAAAGATCTATTAGGCCTTACGGCCAGTAGTTTTATTTCAGTTTTTGAAAAGAAAGTGACAGTCTGAGAGGTGTTAAAAAAAAAAAAATCCATTTTTAAGTGAAACATTTTATGTTCAGCTGGCAAAAATATGCTGAGAATCTAAAATTTGTATTTATACGGCATAATAAGGCTTCACGGTCTTTCCATATTTATCTGACTAGCATCCCTAAGAAATATATATATATAAAGTTATACAAATCATTTTCGAAATTTTTTTCATAAATATTGACTACTCGTTTTCCATTAAAGTGTTGTGAGAGATGCTATTCAGCTAAATACGAGAAAAAAAGACTGGTCTTATTATGCAGCTCTTTAGCTATAAGTATATATTTATAGTATAATATAATATATATATATATATATAATTATATATAATATAATATATATTGATATATTTAATATAATATATATATATATATATATAATATATAATTATAGTATATATATATATATAATATATATAATATATATTTATATATATATATATAATTATATATTTGATATATATAATATATCTATAAATATTATCTATAAATATATCTATATAATATATCTATAATTCTTATTATTCTTAATTAGTTCTTATTATTTCTTATTATTATTATATTATTATTATTATTTATTAATTATTATTATTATTATTATTATATTATTATTATTATTATATTATTATTATTATTATTGATTATTATTATTATTATTTTATTATTATTATATTATTATTATTTATTATTTTATTATTTATATTTAATTATTTATTATTTATTATTTTATTATTTATTATTTATTATTTATTTATTTATTATTTATTATTTATTATTTTTTTTATTATTTATTATTTATTATTTATTATAGTTTAATTATTTATTATTTATTATATTATTTATTATTATTATTTTATTATTATTAATTAGTATTATTATTAGTTAATATTATTATTATTATTTTATCGTATGTATTATTATTATTTTTATGATTATTATATTTATTATTATTATTATTATTTATTATTATTATTATTATTATTATAAGAATTAGAAACAAAACCAAGAAGTTAATGAATAACAGGAATACTTTCTATATGTATAAAAATGTGATCATTAATATATTTACACATTTAAATATAAGGAATAAGTAAAAGATAATTTAATTCTCCCCCTTATTAATAAAATTGTGTAAAATTTATTAAATAATTCAAATTTACTATAATCCGTCATCCGTGAAAAATTTCTTAATCGTCCCATCAGCTAATATAGTATATATTATATATATATATTATATATATATAAATATATATATATATATATATAGTATATATATATTATATAATATATATATATATATAATATATATATATGATATAATATATTATATTATATATATATTATATACTATATATATATATATATAATATATATATATATATTCAATAACACTATATATATAATAATAGTATATATATATATATATATATATATTATATATATATATATATATATATATATATATATATAATATATATATATATATATATATACACATGAAAAAGTATGAAAGATTAATGGATGTTCTCCGCTTTCGTCGTTTGTTTAAAAATATTTTGTTTCATTTTTCTTTCTTTTCTTTCTTTTAAATGAAGTTTCCTCGCCATTCTTGGGGTTTGCTCTCGTGTTTGGCTTTAAATTTCTCTTTGAAGGTAAAATTACTTATTTACAAACATCTTTTGTTATTCTTCTCTCAATTTGTGTTTGTTTGTTTTGTTAATATGTTACCACTGTTCATTGGCTGAACTCTTTTTCAAGGAGGGTGTAAATTATATTTTATATTATAATTATAGCAATATTTCATATTATATTTTGTAAAAATTAGTAGAATATGTTGCTTTGTTTCCAAATATAAATTATTTTGTCCTTATCTCTCATGTGTGATGAATTTCAAATAGTGCTTAACTCAAATGAACGAAGGGAGGTTTTCGTGTGTGTATGTATGTATGTATGTATGTATGTATGTATGTATGTATGTGTGTATGTGTGTGTGTGTGTGTGTGTGTGTATGTGTGTGAAGCTCTATTTATATATCATACAATTTTTCGACTTGGTTTTCCTTTTTACAAGTTTTATTAAGTTTGGCATTTATAGTAAAATTGAAAATTGTATTCTTATCACGAAATCTTATTGATAATACATAGTATTTTTTTTCTATGTTACGGAGAATAGTGAATTAAAGATCAATGTTTTACATTTAATACCTTGATATATATAAGGCAGTATTAGAATGCCTTTTTGTGGCTTAATACCAAGTATAGTACTTTAAATTTTGTAGTAATTCGGGAAAGATTCAATACTTACATTTTGTTTGGATATATTTTAGAATTTAGGTAAAAAAATTTTTCAATAACACTATTTACGTACCAATATTTTATTACCTCCTACTCTCCCGTTTCTGGAACTAATAATAATAATAATAATAATAATAATAATAATAATAATAATAATAATAATAATAATAATAATAATAATAATGATGTGCTAAATACTTTTGAAAATTATAATTTTGTTATTATTTTAAAAATTTTAAAAATCATTGAATAAAATTATTTACATTTTTAACTCATATGATAATAGTTAAAATCATTACGTGCATAACAATTAGAAAGAAAAGGAAGTGTTCACAATTTCTCTTGATTTAATGAGTGCGCTACCTTGGGAAATAATAGTAATGAAAATAATAATAATGATAATAATTTATTTAATTTTGTTAATTACAATAATAATAATAATAATAATAATAATAATAATAATAATAATG
>JABUQX010015298.1:50000-52500 GCA_015478945.1 Trachelipus rathkii
TCTAAGAAATTATATATATAAATATATATATATATAATATTATATATATAGTATATATTTATATATTATAATATATATGATATAATATTATATATATATACTATAATATATATTATATAAGTATATATATAATATATATATAGTATATACTATATATATATATATATATATATGAATATATATATATAGTATATATATATATATATATAACTATATATATATATATATATATATAATATTATATATTAATATATATATATTCTTAGATTTGGGTTCTACGTAAGGATTGCAGTCTAATAACTTATATTCCGCCCTATTATTATTATTATTATTATTATTATTTATTATTATTATTATTAATTATTATTATTCTTTTATTATTTCTTTACTTTCTTGTTATATCTTAACTATCTTTATTTTATTTTATTATTATTATTATTATTATTATTTATTATTATTTATTATTTATTATTATTATTATTATTACTATTATTTATTATTAAGAAGCTTTATTCAATATTATTATGTTATTTTATTAATTATTTATTATTAATTATTTTTTTTTATTATTTATTATTATTATATTATTATTTATTATTATTATTTTTTATTATTATTATTATTATTATTTTTATTATTTATTATTATTATTATTTTTTTATTATTATTATTATTATTATTATTATTCTAAATAGTGTTTGCAAATATTTCCGATTTGAAACAATACGCATAATTTGTAAATAATTTATTATTATTATTATTATTATTATTATTATTATTATTATTATTATTATTATTATTATTATTATTATTATTATTATTATTATTAAGTTGTTGATTATCATGGATAAGACATGTTGCACCTATTTGGACTTAATTGCACAATTTGTCAACAACATTAAGAGCTGGAGTCCGAACAACTGCTGCTAAAATTAAACGTGATTGAGGTTAAACGTGAAATGCTGTTCTTACAAGCACGCACGCACGCACACACACATGCGTGCGACAAACATAGAGGATCTTGTTAATAATACGGGCACGGCGATTTTTTTTCACGGAGAGCTCCGCTTCCGTACCTCCGACCCGTGAGTTGTTGAAAAATTAAAAGTTTCTTCAAAATAATAAAATGCTTCAACTACAAAAATATTTTCTCTTTGAAATCGATGTGTCGGTATATATATATATATATATATATATATATATATATATATATATATTATATATATATATATATATATATATATATATATAATATATATATATATATAATATATATATATATATATATATATATATATATATATACTATATATATTATAATATATATATAAATATATAGGTAAAATATGTATTATATATATAATACATAATGGGTGATTGCAAAAGTCGCCATACATAGGAATTATGTATTATGATATAAGTAACAATTTATATGAACAGTTTAGTTTTTTTCAATGGCTCTATATGGTTACCATTGTTTTGAAGACACATTGCAATACGTTTACCCTACTCGTTGTGAGCACGCAATAACACATCTGGAGATATTTGTGCAATTGCGTCGATGATGTGATCCTTTAAATGGTTCATTTTCCCTATCCTTTCGCAATACATGATGGCTTTCAAATGCCCCCAAAGATAGAAATCAAGTGGGGACAGATCCGGGAGGCCACCCAACTGGGCCACGCCTACCGATCCACGCATCTGGAAATGTCTGATCCAACCACTGACGCACTTGCAGAACCTGATGTGATGGGGCAACATCCTGCTGGAAGTAAAGCGGTGAGTTACCGTCCTTGTGTAGCAGTGCTGGGAGTATTTGGTCCTGCAACATGGTGAGATACTTGTCGCCATTAGGGTTACCATCAATAAATATTGGCCCAAATTTTTCTATCACCCGATATCCCAGCCCACACCATCACCTTCCTAGCACCTTGCATCTTCGTGAGACACATCCAGTGGGGGTTAGCATCACACCAGTAACGCATGTTTTGCTGATTAACCTCTCCATTAGCGCAAAAGTTAGCCTCGCAAAACTCCATCCTTCTATCAGGGTAATTCTCATTCCTCACTAAGGTAGTGTAGCATCTGCTTGTACGGATACCACCTAATTGCCTTTAACATGCGCGTGATACTCGGTTGACTCACCCCAACGTCAGCAGTCAATCGACGTGTACTTCTACGGCGGTTCTGTGCTATTTTACGAGAACTGTGACAGTTGTCTTCATCGGTTGCTGTACGTGGTCTACCACTTCTCCGTTAATCTTTAACAGATCCATTTTTTTTAAACTTTACGATACGTTTCGCCACGGTATCGTGTGTTATGCTGGTTCCATGTTTCCTGTTAAAGTCTGCAGCAATCTTGCGACTACTACCAGACATGGCCATCATTATGACCTCGATACGCTGTTCTTTTGTCAAGGGCATCACAAGGTTAGCTGAAAAGTACAAAACAGAGGTATAGAATATATTACCAACTATAACATGTTATATCCTATGTATG
>JABUQX010015298.1:57500-87500 GCA_015478945.1 Trachelipus rathkii
TTTCACACGTCTTGGAATGGAAAAACACGTGAATTAATTAATTATGAATAAGCGTGATTTTTGCTCTATCACCTTAGATTATTTTCACTTTCGAAATTATAGGTGAAAATGAAAGGTTTTTCACTACGGATGAATGATTATATATATATATATATATATATAATATATATATATACTTATATATATATAATATATATATATATATATATATATATAATATAATATTATATATATTATATATATATTATATATATATATATATATATATATAATTTATATATATATATATATATATATATATTATAGGAAGATTTGGGGGAGAAGGTCAACTTCCCTCCCTCTCTCGTAATTTTTATAAGATGTATGATTGAAAATTTCTTATATTTGAAGGAATCATTAAATTCAAGTTCATAACCTACTTGAAACAATTTTGTTAATAATAATAATAATAATAATAATAATAATAATAATAATATTAATAATAATAATAATAATAATAATAATAATAATAATAAAATATTTAATTAAATAAATTAATAAAATATTTTCTCTCTTTCACTCTCGTAGATATATAATAAGATTGTATTATGTATTTAAATTTTGATTTAAATGTATTTATTTGTTAGCTACTTGATTGCTAATTTGGAAGAACCTGTTTGATCGATACCTCTCGTACTTTCCAAGCGATGAGAAACCCTTTAACTCTTATTCATGAATACGTTATCGTTATGCGTTTGACGATTTTCCTTTAACAGATACGTGCCAATTAGTTAATTTATCTAATGCTCTATCGCCGTTTCATTGAACTATTTGAACGATGTTAATTGAGAAGTCTTATATAAGACACGCACCAAAGACATTCAGAAGTATGCATTATGAATACGTTACATAAATCATATATTTGGATTTTTCAGATGAGTGGGCCATCCAATATCTGAAGAAATGTCTTCTCATTACACACACACACACACACACACACACACACACACACACACACACACACACACACACACACACACACACACACACACACACACACACACAACCACACACACACCACACACACACACACACACACACACACACACACACACACACACACACACACACACACACACACACACACACACACACACACACACACACACACACACACAACACCACAGAACACACAAACCCACACACACACACCACAACACACACACACACCACACACACACACACACAACACCACAAAAACACAACACACACACAACACACACACACACAACACACACACACACACAACACACAACACACACACACACACCACACACACACACACCACCCACACACACACACACCACACACACCACACACACACACACACACACACACCACACACCCCACACACACACCACACACCAACACACACACACACACACACACACACACACACACACACACACACACACACACACACACACACACACACACACACATAAAATATCATATACACATATATGGACAAACACACACGTTCATCTAAGATAGTAAAAGGAATTCTCATAATCTTTAATTGTAAATTATTCGCGTTTTAAGTGGAATGTGGAATGTTGGATATTGTTTTCAGAATTACGGTACGACATATTTTGTTTCATGGAATTATTATTATTATTATTATTATTATTATTATTATTATTATTATTATTATTATTATTATTATTATTATTATTATTAAGGATGAAAAATTTTGACAGTATAGTTAGTTATTTTTAAGAAAAAATAAATTTTCTCTTTGTTGAAATTATTGATGTGTACTAACCACATATTTATAGAGTAAATTATTTAATTTTTTTTTTAGTATTTTTTTAAAAAACATTTTTGGCCTTTCAGAATACTGGAAAATACCCCAATATTTTCAGTCTTATAAGAGCTTGAATCAGGTTGGTCTACGGTATTCTCGAATCAGAATATTTAAGAAGGTTTTGCAAATTTGTTGTAGGATTTTATATGAACTAAATTTAAAGACTAGCTTTAATTAAATTAAAATGCGAGGTATTTAAAAAAAGCTGAAGTGATTGTAGTTAATTTTATTTGGTATTGCGTATAAAGCTGGATGAAGCTATGACAAATAAATATATTCTTGGAATTGATATAGGAACAACTTCTGTTAAAGTTTGTGTTTTGGATCCCACGAAATACTAAAATTATGAAGTAATCATCTACTAAAAAAGAACCTGCTCTATAGATGTCCCTATAGATGTTATTTTTCTATATTTCATTACATAAACTCACTTTCATATATTAAACTATCTATTAATTTCTGTATCAAATTCATCTACTACTTGAGAGTAATATAGAGCATATTCATGAATTTTGTATATATAGATTAAACAGAGTTTAATGGATTTAAATTCTTTAAGGATGTTTTATTAAATAGATATATTCATATTTTCCATATCTGGAAGTGAATAAAGTCCTTACATTTTGTAATATTTCTTTACTGAACTTCATTGAAAATTAGTACCGTGTAATTAAATTTTAGAAAATAAAAATTTCCTATATATATTGCAATTAAAAAACTTGAAAAACTTTGAAAGTTCAATGTATTGAAAGAAGAGTGAGGCAGTTAGAGTGTTTGAAGGAGAAGTCAGTGGATAAAAATGTCTAAAAAAAATAAAAATAAAAAAAGAAATAAATAAAAAGATATTCTCTAAGTATAATAAGAAAGAAACTAGTCTTAAAGATTTTGTTAAATGCCAAAATTTTGAATGGAGTTCAGTACCTGCGAGGAAATTAAAAGTGAATGGGAAGGTTTTTATTATCGTAGGATCTGAATTATTGTTGCAGTGGCGAATACAAAGAAATTTTCTTATCCAAATTATCAAATCTTAATCTGAAAGGTTAACGCCTAATTTTATTATGTTTGTGTGCCCAGCTGATATAATTCCCTCTCTTTCAAGCCAACTTTAGAAAAATCTGAGGTGCTGTGAAGTGTTTTTTAACGGAACACAATAAGCAGGATTTAAATTACTTGTGATAAATAGAGGGAACGAATGTAAAGACTTATCTCTTTAGTAATTCTTCTTCAGAACATCTGCGTTAATTTTGAACGACATTTTTTCGTCTATTTAGTATTAAAATTAGAACTAGTAAATTAAAATATCTTAGAAGTAAACCCGAGATCCTTTTTTTATTATAATAAAAATGATTAGCAGAGAGATTACTAGACAGGAGCGACGGGTCAAGAACCATGTATGTTAATTTTGACGAGAACGATTGAGTGGAGTAGATGACCCGAGATCCCTGAGAGCAGAGAGAGATTAGTTCTAAAGAGAGAGAGAGAGAGAGAAGAGTGACAATATTTAATTAGCTGAATATAGAAGTACAGAAGTATTTTGATTTGGGAAGAGACTAGTTTAAAAGGTAATTGTCCATAAAAACACCGCAGTTTGCGGTTGGAAGACCAGTAGAAAGTGACAACGCACGAGTATATGCGGGTGCAGTTGTGCTGGTTTGGCCTCCTAATAAGCAAGTTTGTCAAAATAGTGTGGAAGTATGCTCTATCTGCATTTAGCGGTTATTCAGAAAAATCCATCATCTAATAGCTATATATTAGCCCTAATACCTCAAATTTAAATAATTTATATAAAAATTAAGTGAAATATATTGAATTGATACAATAATTTAATTTGTTATGTAGTAAGAAATGACTAGTTTAATAAATAAATTTACTAATATGGTATATATATATATATATGGTAAATAAAATAAATATAGATATATATGAATATATATATATAGTAGTTATTATATTTAATAATAGTTATTAATAATAATTATATTATATATATACATATTATATTAATATATATATATAATATATGGTAACTTTCATTAGCATCGAGGAATTTGCTATTTCATAGATTTATTGAAACCTAGAAATAATCTCATAGATTTATAAGATCTTCTCCTAAGGAAACTTTTGTGGTGTCTACCTTTGGTGTTGGAGCTTGCCATACGCTTCAAAGCGTTGAACCGGGTTATGATCATGCGTCTTCTTCTATTATCCATGCTCTCATTCTTATGGTAATGTCTTCCTTCTCTTTGTACCTACTTTTTCAATATAGTATTCTTTCAAAATCTCTCTAATGATCTTGCTAGATTTTGATGTGATGGTGACTTCATTCTTCCTTTCCTAAATCAATAGTGGTCTTATCTTCCTACTTATTTTTCTAATACTTATCAACACTAAATGATCTCTTCAGCTAAACCTCATTATAACTTTATTCCTATTCAAATGCCGAAATTAATTTCGACAACATACAATTATCTATACCGTTTCAAACCTGGTTCCGTCTTTTTAATTAATTCTAATTTTTCCAATTTTTATTCTCGAATCTGATCTGTATAGAATTTCTCTAGGTTGGGCGTCGTCTTAATCTGAAATGATTTTCAATACACTTTAAAAAACTTCAAACTTTCATACAATCTCACTAAAAAATAACACCTCGTCAAACTTTTGTCATCACTTTTCGATGGTTCTCTCGTTCTCCTGTTGACAATATAAAACAGGGCCGATAGCTCCAGTAAATTTTTTCTTTTTTTTTTTTGATGTTATAAATAAGAAGATATATATATATTAATATATATATAATATATTATAATATATATATATATATATATATATATTATATATAATATATATATAATATTATATATAATAAATATATTAAATATAATATTAATATATTATAATATATATATTAATATTATAATATATATATATATATATATATATATATATAATATACAATATATATATATATTATAATAGTATTAACTATATTATATAATATTTAATTATAATTATAATATTAATTATTAATATATAATATATAATATATATAATATTATAATTATTAATATTATAATATATATTAAATATATATATATTAAAATATTATATTATATATTATAATAATAGTTATATTATTATAATAGGGTTTATATATACCCTTATAATATAATATTATAGTATATATATATATATTATAAGTATACTATTATATATATATATACTCATATATTATATATACTTATTAATTAATATATATATATATATTAATTATTAATTGATTATATATATTTATTTATACTACCCTTTAGAAGTAGTTGTACCTATATAGAAGAAAGGTATATCATATGAAAAGGAGTTAACTTTATTATATTATAAACTATATATTATATATATTAAGTATATGGATCTTCTATAGAATAATTTTGAATATCCTTCATGGTGGCGGTTCCAAATAAATATTGGAAAGCTGTTCCTCCAATATCCATTAGACCTCTTTTGCTCTTCCTGAAAATCCTTATATACAACTTGGAGAAATAAATAAATCGTTCTATAAATTAATTTATTATATTATTTAAGAAACAAAATTATATAAAAGTATCCTTATATATGAAAAATATTTGAGCTTCCCAATCTTCTATTTTTTAAAATTTTCAAATGCTCTTAACGGTATAGTATATTATATATATATATATAGATAATATATATACTGTAAGTTTCGTGGATCCCGATATCTACATTCATAACACTTTATATCGTCAGGAAACTAAAAGCTACAAGCTTAGTATAGATAGAAGTTTAGGGCTAAAATATTTCGACTTCCCCATTATATTTGCTGGCTAACTTTTTGAGTTCCTTTTATTATCGGCTTTTTTAATTTTAAAATATTTTGTATTAAAATATATTATAAAATATATTATACCTCATATCCAAAGAGATGAAATACCCGATTACTATATATCTATATACTATATATAAAATAAAATAGTCAAGCCTCGTAGAAGAGCCACAAACCTCCATATATCAAAAAAAACGTACTAAACAGGCTCACCCAGTGAAGAGTTGAGAGAGAAGAGAGAGATGACATGTCTGCGAGAAATGCTAAGAATCCAATTTTATGTGCGCGGAAAAAAAATCTCAAAAAACTACAATAGCTACAGCGAGACAAATGAACCATACATAATTTTGGAATCCTAGGTAACATTCTTGTGAACAGGAAAATGTTAAAAAAATAAACAAGAGAAACTCAAAAAAACATTTTTGTTATTAATACCTGATATTTCCCTAGTAATGATGACCTCGTAAGAGAAGAACTTATTCAGAAAGACCGTTTTATTGCGGGGGTTTTTAACCATTTTCGGTAAAAATAAAATTAAAAAGGGACCCTTTTTCTATTAAATTTTGCTTTTATTTTGTTAACTAAAAGAATACCCCAAGCGGTATACCGCACCGATGGCAGGAGTCGGGTCTCTTCGGCTTCCGGGGAACTACGGGTAGAGGACTAATCCCCCCCCCCTCCGGGAGGGTCTCCGCGAACCCCGCTCGTTTGCGTATTTGCGGTGTCGCGGGGGTTCCCTCCGCCTCTCCCCTACGCGGGTTATGGAAAACGTCCCCCTGTGTTCCCCTTCGGGTCCTCGAGCCCCCTAAATGCCGTGTAATACCGTTTACAAATAATATATAGAACTAATATATTCCCGGTATAATTATTACCTATAATACGTATATATATAATTCGATACTCCCTGATATCCATACCCCCTAGTATATTAAGTTATTATATATAATGATATTATCTTATATTATAATAAAGTACTAAATGTCCCAGTCACCCCCCTCAAATTATAAATAGCAATGTGATTTAATTCTTTTTTTTTCTTGTGTTTTACATTTTCTAAACCAAATAGAGTTTGTACCTCAAGGATTCAAAAATCGTATTCATTTCCCTGTGTAGCTTTTTAGTTTATCTCGAGATTTTTTTTTTTTTTATTTTTTTTTTTTCCTCGGTAAAATTTTTGCCATGGGATTATCCACAGCCAATTAGTGCTCCTTTATCCACGTGAGCTGTTGTAGTTTTTGAGAAATATGGATTGTTGGCTCTTGCTCAGAGGTCTGGCTCATCTTAAAATAAATCAATAATTAAATATAATAATAATAATAACAATTATATAATAATAATAATGAATCTCTGTGGATACACTAATAATAAATAATAATTAAAATAATAATAATATAATAATAATAATAAGTGAATTATGAATTAAAATAATCTACACTATTTAATAATATATATTATTATAATAATATTATATAAAATATATATAATAATTACCTCTCTAGAGAGGTCTACAGCAATGAATTCCCTCACCACTGCAATGGTTGTACATCGGAATAATAATAAATTCTATGTGACTAGGAATAAATTCTTAAATTGTTGAAAAATACGTATACATCCATTTACATTTTTAATATTTTCTACTTAACAAAGAGAAAACCAATATCTATTATTTCCACATGATTTTTTATTACAAAACAAAATTATACAAGGAACATTCAATTATAACGACGTAGTTTTTTCTTCTAAAATAAATAAAGAAAATTATAAAAAAAGAAACTTTTTGAAAACTATTTTGAACAATTTCAAGGTTTAGATACTATTTTATTTATTTATTCATGTTCATTTCTTAATATAATTTATATAAACTTTAATTTCACTTGCAATGCAATGAATAATAAGAAATGGAGGACGTTAGCCTCAATATTAATATATATATATATATATATATATATATAATATATATATATAAATATATAGTAATTAATTAATATATATAAATATTAATATACAGATATATTAAATATATTATACTAATAATAATATATATATATATATAAATATATTATATATCTATAAATAATAATATATATTATAACTATATTAATATTATACTATATTTTAATTTATATATATATTATATATTAATATATAATATATTATTTAATATTATATAACTATATATATAATATATATGTTATAATATATATTAATATTATAATATATAATAATATATATTATATATATATATATTAATAATTAGTCAATATATAAAAGTATAATAAATAAATAGATATCGTCTCGCCTATATATTGCATTCACTAACCTCATATTTATTTTATATAAGTTTATATGTGCATAATATACTTAATTATCACCCTTATTTATATTCCATTATTAATATTATTTTAATTTAATTTCTATTTCTTTTTTTTATTATTAATTATTATTATTTAATATATTTATTTAAATTATTAATTAATTTATTAAATATTTAATTGTATATATATAATTAATCATTAATTTTATATTTAATTACTTATATTATATACTATTTAATATATTAATTATTATCAATTATAATTATTTATAAATTCAATATTTAATTTAATTTAAATTAAAATTATATAATATTATTAATTTATTTCATTTTATATTTGTTTATTTTTATTATAAATTAGTATATTGTTATTATTTACTAGGAAAAGTCGAATATATTCTATTGCAATTCATTAAATAATTTATTATTCAATTTATTTATTTATTTTTTATTAAATTAAACACAATTAGACGGCATAATAATGTTTTGCGTATATTTATTAATGTTCTATATTTTATTATTAAATAGTTATACTTATATATATGACCTTTTCTGTTTACACGCTTGGGTCAGTTTGATTTTTTTTTTTTTTTTTTTTTAACCATATTGCTACTAATGATACCAAGTGAAGGAAAAATATAACACAGTGACCCGATAACTATGCAGACATGTGATTAAAATATAATATATATTGTTGATGCTGGAGCGTCATTTGCATGAGTAACTAATTGAAAAAAAACAACCAAAAGAAATTTTTTCCTAATAACTGATATTATGCTTTATAATACCCAAGGCCGTTAGAAGCAAGCATATAGATTGCAGAGGAAAGTCGGCTCTATCTCTTCGAGCCTTCAATACCGCGGGAATCTACAGGGTAGGTGAACTATTTCTCCTCCCCCCTCCTCGCGGGAGGTCTCCGGAACCCCCCCTTGCTATTTGGGTAATGTCGCTGAATAATGATTTCCTCCGCCCCTTCCTACGGGGTATGTGAGATAAAACGTCCCCTCCCTCTCTTACACTTAACATTCTCTTTCTTTTTCCCTAAATTTTCACTGTTTTTTGATATGATTTTGATAGTCTATATTTATTTCATTTAAATATCTGCATAAATTTTCTTAACCCTAACAGATTCCATAAATATGTAAAATTGTTTTTCTGTAAGTGTCGTACTTTTTGATAAATTATTTTTTAGACATATTTATTGAAAAAAAATGTTTTTTTATGTTATTTTTTGTTATTTCAGTATATAATTTCTTTATAGGTAATATTCTCTGTATACGCTGATATCAAATATGTAATTGGTTTTTCTGATATAGTGTTATCTGTAACTTTAGGACAAAATCATTTTAAAAACTATTTTGATAAGGCCATGAAGTTTCGAAAAATATTATGAAAAAATCTTTCGAATTTTTGATAGTGATGTCTAACGGGTTTACACTAAAGCATATCACACTTGTTACACCACCCGGTAGGTACAAAATTATTTTTTCATGAGGGCGAATATATTTCAAAAAGAACAAAGAGCATAAAGAAGAAATTCAGAAAACTGACCCAATCTGTCTAAAAAACATGAAAAGTGCCTATGGCACACCATAAGTGTTATATTATTAAGTGAGTATAATATTAGTATATATTATTAAGGTGTTGATATTATATATTTATTATATATATTAATATTATATACTATTAATTAAATATTAATATATAATATATATATATTATATATTTATATATATTATATATATAATATATGATAATGAATATAAATATATATATATATATATATATATATTATATATATGTATATTAAATTAATATATATATCCTTAATTGAATATAAAGGGTACATTATAAATAATATTACTGTCAAATTATATCAATAAAAAAAAGATTAAAAATCAAACGAAATGTATTATATTTAATAGTTAATATTATATAATATTATTATTATATATATATAATTAATTAATATAATATTAATATATTATATATTATAATATATTATATATAATTATATATAATATAATTAATTATAATTATGAGTGATATGTATAAGTATAGAGCTATATACTTTTTGTTAAATAGTTATTTGATAACTCACTTATTATAGTTTATGTCAATATAGGGTATAGTAATATAAAACGGATCGATCGATTATTAGTGAGCTTTATGATCTCACAAATATTTTACTTAGAGAATAATATATTATAGAATCTAGTACTTATTTAGAATATATATAATTCAGGATTTTTACTGTAGTATTATAAATAACTAATGTTTTATGTGAGCATGTCTCTCTCTCTATCTCTAATATCTATTATCAATCTTTAATTCATATTATAATTTCCCAATTTCTAATTCAATAAATCTATATTCTATTAAATTATCTATCTAGTACTAAATATATCTTATTAAGTTCATATATTACTATATCACTTAATCATAATCTATCTCATATTCTATCTCCTGCTCCTATTCTCTATCTATCTCATCTCTTATCTTATACTCTTACTATATATCTCTCACTATATATAATTTTCTTTCTTTCTCTTCCATCTGTCATCCAGTGTTATCAAATACACTCTCCTATATCTTTCCTCTTCTCCTCTACTTTCTCATCATTTTGTGGCTACTCGTCATTTGCTGCCTACTCTCTTCATCTTAATACGCTCCTGCATCTCCCTTAGTGCTCCTTCCTCCTTGTATGGAACTGTCAGAATAAGTTCTTTGGTAGAAGAACTCTCCAGAGTAAGATACATACCTCTCGTATATACTATATATGTCTCATCTTATTGCCTGAGTAAGACTAAATGCTAGATCCTATCGAGTTGAATATTAAATTGTTTTGTATCTCACTGTACAAGAATAAGTCATTTATTTTCACTCCAATTAGACCACTAAAATCATGATTCCAAACTATAATCAAAAGTTTATCTCACTTTTCAAGATTATGTTGTTATACGCCTATATGAATCTTATGATTCGGAAAAGAACTTGCTCTCTAACTGGATTTTGATAAAAAACAAATCTTCAAGGAGTGAAATAAATAGAGTATTTGTTCTCTAATTATTATTCTTATTCACTTTTTTCAAATTTATACATTAAATTTCTGTTATCTACTTAGCACTTTCTCATATTCTTTTTTTATTAATAATTAATATGTATAAAGTTCTCATTGATATGTTTCTAACCTTTAATCTTATATTTTTAGTCTTTAATTAAATTTTCATCGAATGTTATAGCGAAATCTATATCAAATAAGTAAGTAAGCATTAGTCAATGTATTGAATGTATAGTTAGATAAATCGATTCGATTTGTAGCTATATCATGAATGTGATGACTCTCAATTATAGTATTACTAATATATGGGCAGAGAGTATTTATGAATATTCTATAATTTGAATATCTATTTTATTACACTCTAATTCTCTCCTCTATTTATAATTACAGATATGAGTCTCATAAAAGATTGGAGATTTTATTAATTATGGTGTTATCATAATATTTTATTATTAGATTTCTCCCCATCTCAAAGATTCGCTCCATAACCATGCAAATAGTTTGCTCAACAATTAGCAACATACGAGTGTACAGTAACTTTAATCACCTCTCACCGCGACCTCTTGCTCGAGAGTTATTTCGCGCATTCTGTGATTATTTTTATCTCTCCTACATTTTTATAGCCAACTTCAGTTGGGTTTTTCATAATTTAAGAGAAATGGAAAGATCATTCCCTTATAGTAGTCTACTTTAACCAGTGGCCACTTTGAATTATTCCTTAATATAATATTGAGTACTCCCAGTTTATATGTTTACTTGTGTCTCAATAGCTGTCATAATGTTATTATGTAATCGCTCGTAACAATGAATAATTCCAAACCATGTGAAATTAATAGCATCGACATCTCCTATGATTGACGTACAATGTTGAACAAACTCTCATATACCCTTCATGGTTTGACATCCTCGTTTCATCCAATAAGTCTCCAGTACGTCTCGATAACAACAATCAGAAGAAGATCGGAGTAATAATATATAATACAAAAGACCCTCTAGGAATTGCCTCCGCTAGAATTCTCCTGTTTGTGCTTTTAACGAACACTAACAGAGAGTGGCTGTCATAACACTTAACATTCTTGCTGTCGACTGAGTGTGCAACGACAATAAGTTTTAAGGCTTACTCCCACTTCCATACTTTTATCTATATCTTGTACTATTTATATATTTCTTTTTTATAAACTTGCTAATTTTTTTATTCCATTATCTACCTATTCTATTTAGTGCTGTAGTGATTTTAAATATATAAAAGTATTAAAATACTAATGAAGATAAAATAATAAAAATTATTTACAATAATAATTAATATTTAAAGATACATAACATTACTAAATTATACAATAATATTAATAACGTATATTTATAATTACTTATTAATTATATTATTATTAATTTAAATATTATATATTTTTCTGAATTCTTTTGTTGTGATGATATATCTTTATACTCTAAATTATAATAGAAAAAACAAATTTTGAGCTACCAAATCTATTACTCTCCTATATAGGTCAAGTCATATCGAACATACCTCTTAGTAATCGTTTCTTGAGTGCGGAGCGTTAAGTTGACATTGTATTTATCTTAAATTACATAATAATACTACTTCATTTGATTATATTGTATATTAATTATATTATTTTTAATTAATTATACTCATATTTAAATTTTATAATAAATTAATATTGAGCAAATCATCAAAAAGTTTTGATAGTTTAAATAATTTCTGAGGTTTATAAACCCAACCATTAAGAAACCTCTCCCCTTTAATAACTACTGCCTACTTTATAAATAATTAATAAACACTATTCCATAAATTGTGAAAGCTCATTATAACATAATAATAACAATAAATAAAATGTCTATATGAGAAAAACCCCATTTTCACTCAATAGTAGTTATAGGGAGTTAAATAAAAAAAAAAATTGGGAATTTTATTTTAAAGGTTAGTACTATAAGGAAAATTTTTTTCCCCTTCTCATATTACTCCATAAAACATTCAGGTATAAGGTACTTCATCCGCCTACTTAGTATGGTAATAAGTACTACTCTCATAAGCCTATGAATAAGTTGGAAGGGGAAGTTGGGTCAGCCCGCTTCAATAGAAATCTTTGGAAAGGGCTTAAATAAAAAGTAAAATGCTGTAAATAAAAATCGCGTGTTTGTTTTTTTTCCAATTTACTTAACTTTTATTTTTGCGGAACAATGCTGGATAGTGTAGTTGTCCTTCTCATCCTGCTTGTTCTAAATAGTTATGATACTACTATGTGCGAAGGCTCGAGCGCGCAAACATAACACCACTTCAGTGATTTGACCCGAATAAATTCCACTTCGCCCCTAATCCTCCGGACCACCAAATTAAGGACGCCTCGGGGCATGTCCCTTTTGGCATTAAATGTTGTTATGACTTTATTTACAAAACAAATTCACAGGTCTTAGGCTTACTCTAAGGCGGGCGGGAATTACCTATACGTTAATCATCTCTCATCGTACTTCTGGTCCTCATGCGCTAGAAGAAGTTTGTTCATTAATAGTTTCTTCTTTCGCTTATAATTTAATCTCCCTTATTTGAGGCCTGCGTTCTGCGATCACCAGAGAAATCTGCGTTATGGTGCCACTGTATGTGGTTTTAAACTTTATTTATTAACACTTTTTGTCATTTTAAACCAGTCATTTCGGAGATAGGGTCTCTGTCCCGTAAGCGGTTTGGTGCGAACTCTAATATATTATATTATATATATATTATAGTATAATATATATTATATATATATATATATATATTATATATATATATATATATATAATATATATATATATATATATATTATATATATTATATATATATATATTGATTTTGAAAATATAGGTATAGTATTGGTAAGATATATATATATATATATATATTATATATATATATATATACTTATTATATAGTATATTATATAATATATAGTATATATATTGGAACTTATTTTATAAGCTAGAAATATATATATTAATTAGTTAAATTCGAGGGTATTGACTATGATACACTTGGTGCAGCAAATAACCATAATCTCTCTCACACGAGGAAACTTTCTTTGCCTGTTCAACATCCGGTTTTTACCAATTTCTGCGATCTCCGGTGAGTTCGAGGATTTGATTTGCCCTTTGCATTTCCTGAGGAAAAACGAAGGACAAAATTCATGGGCGCAGTTACTGAATGAAATGATAAAGGGCTGTATAGGAACGTACCTTTACCGCCTATATATATAATATATCTAACAAGTTATATAGTTTTAGCAAGTTTATCATGCCGAGTATCGAATATAATTATCAAGGAAAGTAAATTGATGGTAACTTTTAGTATACGTCTATCTACAAGGTATATATATATATATATATATATGTGCTATTTATATATTAGCTCACATAATGGATCACTGTGAGATGAATATTTATATATATATGATCTTATCTATATCAATATTGATATAATTACTAAGTTTCCGCGTAATGTCCGTCATTGTTAACCTCACAGTGAGATGATAAATATTACTGAACTCGATTCATAGTTATTATATAGAGTAATATATTAATAGATATGTTATTATTAGCTAGAAAAGTTGTCCCTTGAAGTATATATACTGTTTGAGTGTTTCCGAATATATAGAGGTTATGCTAATGCTGTAAAAATAAAATGCTAATATATATATGGATACTGGACCCATGAGCTAACCAAGTATAAGTAAACGATTTTAATCGTAACCGAGAGGAGTACTGCATGATATATATAAGGTGATCTCTTTCTATGATAAGGAATTAGGTTATATAATCACTATATTATTGTTGCTTAGATGCCCACAGGAGTAATCATCAGAGTTGGGGAAAAACCAAATTCAGTGACCAAATTAAAGTTTAAAGATATAGGATATGTCCCTATTGCAAGCGTTAATATATATATTACCCTAAAAACAGAGGAAGAGTAGAAAAGTTAAGAAAAAGGTTTTAACAGACTTACCAGAAGAAATACATGAAATTAACGCTTTAGTCTGTGAGCAAGAAACTTTTCTAGATTAAAAGTATATTGAAATACGGCTCATGAGTTCTCAAAAGGTGTAGAAATGCTGGCAGAGGGAGAGAGGAGGAGATGAGAAGATGTAACGAGGAGGAGATGAGAGAGAGGTGAGAGAAGAGAGAGAGAGAGAGAGAGAGAACTAATACAACAGATCAAAGCATGTAGGATAGATAGAGTCAGTAAGAAAATGGGCGATTTGATGAAACGAAAAACCTCTAGCTGGACCCTTTCAAGAGTGGCATGCAGTGGCCCCACCACAGATGTATGATAGTACCTCACACAATCCATAAACTGACGAGCTCCACAACCTATAAAGAGAAAGTAAAGAAGTGGTATGAAGAAGTTTTTATGCTGATGTGCTGCCTACTCTCGCTATGACTCCAGCATACGATTTGCAGGTTAGTGGCGGACTGTTTATGACACTTCAGAGCAGTTTAAATGTGTGTTGTTACACAACGGCAACAGGTATGCTTCGGTTCAAGTAGGGTGCTCGGTCGGATGAGAGAGGAGTATGCAAAATTCAAGACAGTTTGGAGAGTCTAAAAATCTGGTACATGGATGGTAAATATGCGTCGACCTCAAATTGGTAAACATTTTGCTCAGCAGCAAGCAGGTTTCCACCAAATATACCTGCTTCCTGTGCGATTGGGACAGCCGGGCGGGGAAAAGGATCATGGACAAAAGAGAATGGCACCGAGGGAAACCTTGACGCCAGGTGGCAGGAACATCGTACGTGAAACACTTGTACAGAGAGAAAACATCATCTTACCTTCCACTACACAGAAAACTTGGTTTGATGAAACAATTTGTGAGGGCCCTGGACATGATTGTGAATGCTTCCGCTATATATGCTCAACGTTTCCCTGGATGAGGACGAGAAGAAACTTGCTGGGAATATTGATGGCCCACAAATAACCCGGACACTCTCTGATGCCTGCCCTTTGCTAATAATAATGTGTAAGAAGAGAGCGCTGGATTTCTTTTTCAGATGATGCAGAAATTTATCCTGAGAAAGGGAGGAAGTGAGGTGAGCAAGTTTCTTTCTGGATGGAGTTAAGTGGTATAGTTGATACTAACGTAACTCTGCTAATATCCGAGAGAGAGTGCTCGTGGATGTGCTAACGCAACGGTGCAGTCCCGAGAAGAGAAAAGCAGTAGAAGAACATGACCACAAGTCAAAAGAAAGCCAGCCTTACCCCCCCTTCAGTACCATTAATTAGTGGAAACACTCGCCAGTCAGAAAATCCACCCTTAAAGCCTTCATTGGGATAGCGATGGACCCTCACTATGGTAGATCGTCAATGTAAGGGTTCATCCCTTGCCCAGGTGGGCCACAAAACATACCCCTCACAATTCCCCCGCCATCACTCCTGTTATACACCTTTCTTCTCGCCTCTTACAAACTCAATTCTTCTCCTTCAAACATTCGTTTACTGACTCAAATCCACTTTTCTTCGGTCTCCCCGCCGGTCGGTTTCCAACACACTCGCCACTTACATTCCGCTTAACCAACCCGACTATCATTCATTCCTTTCCATATGACCAAACCATCTCAACATACTTAATTTATTCTCTCATTTCCCTTTCTTCACACCACACCACTCTTCTAATACGTTTCATTCCTCTCTTATCATTCTTCTCAGCACCATACACCGCCTTAAGATTGTCCATCTGCAACACATTGAACTTTAGATCTATACTTCTTATTCCAGACCATAGTCTCATACTATACAATAACACCAGGTAACAACATACCCTCATGTAAAACCCTTAAGCACACTCAAGATTTAGTCCCTTACATTCCACAAACGATTTATTTGCACCAGCCACCTTCCGGCCATTCACAACTTTCCTACTACACTGCATCTTTCCGTTCCCTTCTCATCCAACATTATTACCCTAAATATTTAAACTCAGACACTTTTGTCGCAAGCAGCTGCTCCACCATCTAACATAACTTCACACTGAGGAGTGTCCTCACTCACAACCATAACCTTATCTTATCTACGTTTACTTTTCAAGCCCCTCCTTTTACACCCCTTGCCAAATATCCTCCCTACCATCCGTCTCAAACTCTCTTCACATTCGCCACACAGAACCAAATCATCGTGCATAAGATAGAGCTAGGCTATCCCCTCCATCTAATGATCTATCTCCACACATATCTAAATCATATCCATTTCTGCTGCGATTCCCACCGAAGTTCTTTCATGAATCCCTCATCCATATACAAATTGAATACACAGAGGGAAACTAATACAAACCCTTGCGTTACTCCGCGCAGTTTAATCCTAAATATACAAATCACCATTGACAACCATTTATTTTCTTACACAGCGTCTTCACTATCTTCATACATACTTTTTGATTATTCCATTCAGGAACCTACCACCAAACACCATATATCACTAACACCTGCGCCACAGAGCTTCGTCCTTATTAACTTCTATCATACGCCTGTCGCAAATATACATAAAAACCAAATACATATTTTTCGTGTCAGCCTCATTTTGCTCAGTGACTATCATTCTGTTCATTGTAGAGATTGATCCACCACATTCTCCTCTACCACTCCTAAACGCACCTTGTTCTTCACAAATTAGTCCTTCAGATTCAGTCACTCAGCGCACTCTTTCGACCAAAATACCAAGCATAGTTATACCTATTCCCTAGCAACACTATAACTACCGAACATATTTCCCCTATAATTTTCTACAGTTCGCGCGCGTTATCTGCGCGAGCATTGACGCTTCTTATCATATAAGATGTGACTATTACCGCTCTCCTCCAATCCCTTGGAACGTATCCCTATATAAAACGCTTTATTACACAAACTTCCAAAATCAATCAATCACAGTCCGCCTCCGTTGACAAGATCATTTCACCAGAATTTCAATCTATACCTGCAGGATGTTACTCATTCTTTAACAACTTTTTCCTCTACCTATTACCTTCTACCTTACTAATATACCTATCATCAAAATACCAATTATTCCTACTTGCACCATCAAACCCACACACATTCATCCTCATCACTCCTCTATCTCATTTATGCTGTATGAGTGATCTGATGTCAGTGTAACATTTCGAAAGTGTGTTCTTTATCTCCACAACACTCCTTCTCTCAACCCCTATTTCATCATGTTGCCTAATGAAATGCTAAACCAATCCCTATTCAGTATTCTAAGCACAGTAATTCCTCTATTATTCTCTTCTGTACCATTTCGCAGCTTTTTCCAGGAAGAGCTTCCTATTCCCTTGTAAATCCCCATCCATCCTGCCTCCAAACTGTTCATTTACCTCTTGTTTTCTCCTACGTATACACCTTTTGGAGTATCTTTTTTCCTCCTTATATAATTCCAAGCATCTTTCTTTTGAGTCTTCATCATTTGCTTTTAGGTACATTCAACCACGCCTTCTTTTTTACCTTTAACCGCTTTCATCACCTCTTCATATCCACCATTCACTGTTAACACCTCACTTCCTAACTTTAGCACATCCACATACTTCCTTTTGCACTTCTAACAATTGCGTTCTTCATTTGCCCCCAGATTTGTTCTCCTCAGTTATCAACTTGTTCACATCTCAACCGTTTTTACTAGCTCGCATGCGTCCTTACATACTTATCCTTATTGTCTTGCTCACTTATAAACTTCTTCATACTTGTAATTTTACCTACTTAATCCATTTTCGTATCATCCTTCCTTTCCATCCTCAAAGCCCCACTAACTTAATATTTACATAAGAACAACATTAATGAATCGCATAATCATTCCTTATAACAACTACTATTAAACTGATTTACATCGCAACACATTAACTTCTAACATCTCTCCTTCTTCACCAACATCAATCATAGATATTCCATTTTTCAAAACGGTTTAGACTTTCAAATTCATTTTCCCAGTTAGTGCTTATATTAATTTGTTTATTTATTTATGTAATTAATTTTATTTATTTATTTATTTATTTATTTATTTATTTATTTATTTTTCTCCAGACTCGTCAGAGATAAATATAAGAATCAATTAAGTACCTTAAGTCAAGGAGAAGTTGATCGTCATCTCATTGTAAAAGCAAATCAAATTCCTCAGAGATTATGCTGTTATTTATTATCGCAGGGAGGATCAACAGACAAGTATCAAATTCATGAACCGGGAACTTTGACAGTAAATTATTTCCTTCGTTAGGATTAAGTCGATTTACTTGTAAATGTTATAAAATTTCACTACAGAGTGCTTTCATTATACCCTATTATTTTATAAAAATCTTAGGAGTGGTTAATTTCTATAACAGATTACCATAATAGTAGTTTAGTTACATATTCTTATAACAAACCGAAAAACCAAGCAACTAGTTTTTCTTTGTCCTCTTAAACAATTAGTAACTACACACATGGGCAAATAAATTGACCTAACCCTCACATTTCACTTTGAATAACATAAATTATATTATAGTGTACTATATTGCATAAAAGAAAGTATATTATTATTAAGTATATATTAATATATATATTTAATATATTAGTATATATATATTATTATATATATAATTATTGAATATAATAATATTAGTATAATATATATAATTAATTTTATATATATATATATAAATTATATATATATATATATATATAATATATATATATATATTATTAATATATATATATATATATATAATATATATATATATATATATATATATGTTATATATAACAAATAAAAAAAATAAAAAAAAAAAAAAATGTACATATTAATTAAAAATATAATATATATAATAATATTGTATATATTATACATATGTATAAATATATATTATATTAATAATATATATATATATATTAATAATATATATATATATTATTATATAATATATATAATATATATATATATTATATATTATTAATATATATATAATATATATATGTGATCTTAGCCTTAAGGAAAGATGATACCACATCCAATATTCTCAACAAACTAACAACATGACTACTAAAGAAAAAGGAATACATTACTGGAATGCTGGTCCAAAGTTTTAGTGCCCGGATACTGTAAAATAAAAAAATAATTAATATTTATAAAAAAATATTAAATAAAAAAATTAATAATCTGCTATTAAAACTCTTACATATAGCTTACATAGAGCGAAAAGGAATATCTATTTATTGAATCCTCGTTAAAATATTATTGGATAAGGAAATTGTAAAAAAATAATAAAAAAAATAAAAATTAATTATTTAATTGTGTTAAATATATATATATGTTAAAATTTAATTATGATTATTAAGGGTGACTTATATTTATTAAGGAGATTCCTTTTATTATAGGTTACTAACGATATAAATAATAAAATTATATATATATATTCTATATATATTTTGCTCTTTTTTTTATTTAACTAAGAATACCCCAATGAGGTAATATATAACCGCAGCGCAAGGGTGAGAGAGAGGAATTCGTGCAGCAGTTGCGTGTGTTTACAGCTCAGTGATCTTTATTTATCTCTTGCGGGTATATGATACGTTTTAAAGGGGTTGAGGGTTTTTAATTGTTTAAACGAGTCAAATCTTCTACTTACTTTTTTTTATTTCGTCGCTCTGTTTGTAGTTATTGTAGATGAATCAGGCGGTGAGAGGTTGTTCCTCTCTCCTGACTTTCATGATCTCCTTACTACATATTGGTAATGGACACACGTTATTTACTGGCAAATACGATTTTTCACATTTTTAACATTTTACCTGTTTGTTCCCACGTGCGGTGTTAAACTTTATACGGAGCCCCGCTAATTAAGATGTGCCTTGTAATAGACCTTTACCGAAATGATATATTATATACTATGTTCCAGTCCCCCCCGAGCAAAAAAAAATAGCCGAGAGTGGTGTGTTGGATGTGTGGAGGTGGTTATTTGTTTTTTTTTTTTTTTTTTTTTTTACATGTTTCCCGGAACCAATATTTTACAAGGATTCAAAAATGTATTTCATATATACCTGTAAGCGTTAGGTTAGGTTGTTATATAATGAATTTTTTTCTTTTTTTTTTTTTTTTATTTTTTTTTCTTTTTTTTTTTTTTTTTTTTTTTTTTTTTACAGTTTTCTCGGTAAAATTTTGCCAGCAGCATTCCAGCAATGTATTTCTTTTTCCGTGTAGCTGTAGTATTTTTAGATTATTTATCTGTGGATATATACTAGAGGCTGGCCTCTATATGAGTGGATATATATAATATTATATACTATATAATATAATATATATATATATATATATATATATATATATATATATATATATATATATATATATATATATATATATATATATATATATAACGAGGTAGAGTCAGAAAATATCGGAACACTCCGATTAGTCTTCACATCTTACAATGCAATAAGGACGTGTATCAGCAGCGTAGGACAGTGATGAGCATGTGTCCTATTTTACAATTCAGTTTATTTCGAGTCACTGTCACTGTGTTATCGGAAAGAGTGTAAATCAAGAATGGCCCAATTTGAGCAGAGAGCAAATATTAAATTCTGCGTCGAATCACGGGAAACGCTTACAAAAACATTCATTTTGATAGAGGAGGTGTATGGTGGGGAATCATTATCGCGAACCCAAGTTTACGAGTGGTATACGCGCTTTAAAGAAGGGCGGGAATAGCTGGAAGATGATGAGCTTGTCGGAAGACAATGAACAGCGCATAATGACGACACCATTGCTAGAATACGGGAGGTTATCCGAAATGACTGGAGGCAAACCATCGATGATGTTGCCAATATTATTGGGATTTCCCATGGCAGTTGTCACGCGACCCTTTCACAAGACTTGAACATGCACCGCGTGTACACGCATCTTGTCCCAAGATTCCTCACCCAAGAGCAGTTTAAAAAGCGGGCCTACATAAGAGGGTAGCTCATTGCTATGGTGGATGCGGGATCAATGATTGTTGAATAGGGTAATAACTGGTGATTAGATGTGATGTTACCTGTACGACCCTCAAACGAAGCGTCATACCTCTGAGTGGAAATCTCCGAGTTTACAACGAAAACAAAAGGTTCGAGCAGATTGCTCATAGGGAAAAGTCATGATGGAATACTTCTTTGACATTAAAGGTCTCGTGCACTATGAGTTCATACCTCAGGGTCGTACAGTTACCAAGCATATGTACATTAATATTCTCCGTCGTCTTCGTGTCGCAATCCGACGGCAATTTATGTCCATTTTTTGGGAGGGTAAAAATTGGGTATTGCAGCAGCCATGACAATAAGCCTCGACAGACATCGTTCACTCCTGGTCTCTGAATATCTGACGAACAGCCACGTACCTGTACTTTCTCAACCTCCTTACTCCCCAGATCTTTGGCTCTAGCTGATTTATTTTTTTTCCGCATGAAGGATCTAGCTTAAAAGGGCTATATATTATTTCATATTGCTTACGACGCATGCGCCGGAAAACTGGTTCACAAAAGATCAGCTTTACAGAGATGTTTCGAGGCAATGATTACGAGCGCTGGCAAAAGTGTGTGGTCAGCCGAGGGAGGATATTTTGAAGGTGGGTATTTGCTCTAAATATGTTTGTATCATAAACGATAATAGTTTAGTTAAAAATTCCGATATTTTTTTACTCCAGCCTCATATTATATATATATACTTATATATACGATATATATATATTTATATTTATTTATATAATTTATAAATATATATTTAGTATATAGTATATATATATAATATATATATAATATATATATATATATAATATAGTATACTAATAATATATATATATATAGTATAGGAATAACTTTAACTGCGTGATACGATTAGTGGAGAATATATATATAAATTCGTTCGAAGGTTTCGCTGTTAAGCCGCCTACCTTACATTTCTAATTCTCGATTCCCTTTTTTTAATATTAGCGGCGATAGGTGACAACTGTTACTTTCTCTGAGTCAAAAAAATAGTTCTTTTTCCTATATGGCTAGGCAAGTTCAGATATAACCGGCTGACCTCTACTAGGCAGTCATTTTTTTTTTTTTAAAATCCCCAATTTAAGATTAATTAACAAGAAATAAGAATATATTATTAAGTATATAATAATATAATTAACCAATTAATTAATTTTATGCTAACTTAATTCATCTCTAATATACGACTTATTTAATTCATGAATTTCATATAGAATATCATTGACTACATCGCTTTCTAAATCAGAGTCTGCCAGGTCGCTTGAGTCAAGACTTCTTCCTAGGCTAACTTGCCTATTTGCCTCTACAGACGCAAAGTAGTTTTATTTTTTAATGTTATTGAATTGGGAATGTTTTTGTGTGGAGTTACCAATAAAAGACGATGGTGAAATTATTTATTTAGTTATTAATTTTTTTCCTAACTTTGTGTGTTTTTTAATAAAATTGAGCTGTTAATGTTTTAAAAATAAAAATTATGAATTTTCATAATATATATTATATATAATATATATATATATATATATATATATATTATATATAGTAATATATTATATATATATATATATATATATATATATATATTATATATTTGATTTGCCTAACCCAGAATTTTGAGCCACACGAACCGCCCACTATATATATATATATATATATATTATATATATATTATAGTATATTATATATATATATATATATATATATATATATATATATATATATTATATATATATATATATATATATATATATATAAATATAATATATATATAATATATATATATATATATATATATATATATATATATATATATATATATATAGTATATATAATTTTTAGATATATTTTTATATATATATAGAGATATGTGTGTATATATATATATATATATATCATATATATATATATATATAGTATATATCATAGTCGTTAGGCGAGTGATGCCTTTGGAATTTTGGATCGATATCAGCGATATGAGTTGACGTTTCATTTCATAATAAATTCAGAATAGAATAATAAATAAAATTGGCATTCTTCTTTTCAGCGCTTTCTTTCAATTAAAAGATTATTTTTAATATTTAAATATTAAAACTAATTATGTTGATATTGGAATATATCATAAATCTTTAATATATATAATATTAGACGTTTTATTTGTTATTATTATTGGTAATATTATGTCTAGTAATACTGCAAAAAAATTATTACCATTGATGTGTTTTTACTTTTTGCTTCCTTTTCGTAATATATATATATACTAAGTTTCCCGCTATTATCAAGTAAAGTAAGATACGTACTTTATAGTAAGATACATTATGTATAACTTACACGTATTTAAACTATAGAGTTACTGTACATAATATAATTGAATCACTTTTGAATGAACCACCCTACTTTAGGGATCTTGATTTACTCCTGGTGAGGATATAGTACAAAATATGTAAGGTATAGGTAGTAATAGGTATAACTAGTATATATAGCGGTGAGGCGGCTTATAAAATAGGCGGCTTGAGGCAAAAGAAAGATTATAACACAGGATCTGAAAGTGAAAAGGAGAGTGAGAGTGAAGTAATATATATGAAAATATTCGACAAAAGCACTAACAATTGAGCGTAACGAGTGTCATTTAATGTTTGATCTTATATACTTTCAAATGTCTTTGAGCATTAATTTACATATAAAGAAGATCCGCGATAGAAATCAAACTAAGAGGAGATTTTTCTTATACAGGAGAAACTCATAGTTCTATTTCTTAGTTGTGTGCAATAGTTATATATATAACTATTAGGGTGAATAGTGACTCATCATGCATCTCACGGACCGGTCAGATACTCTAGATCTATGGATAAGAGAGGACGTAGGGTATAGCCTCTATAATCAATCGGCATTAGATATTAAAATGGATATAGTGAGTATATATGTATATACGTAAATGAGAATGTGAGTGAGTTGGTAGATAGGATATATTATAATTAGTAGAGGATTCTACTAACACAATTGAGCGTAATAAAGACTCAGCATTAATACTTAATATACTAATAAAGCTGACGATTTGAAATATTATAGTATAGATAGTGAGTGAGAAAATATAAGATATCATATATTAGTGAAGTACTATCTATACACCCGATGTAGAATCGCTGAAACAGATCTCACGTGATTGAGGGTATATTATTTATATTACAAACTGGCGAAAGCACATGAGTAACTCATATACGATATATGAACCAGTGGCTATATGTATATATACTGCGTTGTATACGCAATTTAGTTTATACATGTGGGTGAGTGACGCTTAAATGTGAGCTCACCTTATATTGCACTATGAGATAATATATATAACATACAAATAATTATAATAATGGAGTAATATGTAGTATACAACTATCCATAGTTCTTTAAAAATACTTCGGCTCACATTTATAAACTAAAGACTGGAGGGTAATAAATAAGTATTATAAGTGTTAACAACTAAATATTTTAGCCCGCGGCGGGTGAGGTCTACTATAGAGTTAATTAATATCCCCATTTATATGTTGGCTTGAGATATAGGCTTAAGTCATATAAGAGTGTATATTTATATATATAGGTACTTGGTCTACTAATTTATAACGTGAGCTATTAATATAATTGATGAATATATCATACTAGTGAGACCTGTATGAATATATTTAATAATACTATACGGCTAGGTAAGCTTTTTATCACTAGTATGAGTGAGGTTGTATATTGTAATAAGGGTAGATACAGTCTCATAAGGTAGACTATATATATCACTCATAGATAGTACTTTTTAGATCATTACGGCTAAATACAAGGGGTATTATATATGAGTCTAATAATAATTAGTTTAAATACCTTCTGGGAGTGATAGTAAAGTAGGTTATGGCGGCTATTATAAGTCAAGGGCTGGTGGTTACAAATAAAAAAGTTTCTGTCAAGTAAAGAGTACGAAATATCTAATTGTGTTCGAAATAAGAGTGGTTATTCTATGACGCTATCTAAAGCACTAGAAATTTGTTCAAGTACAAGTACATGGTATCGAAGTAGCAAGTACAGTACAAGTATTTTATGAAAACTTGCATATATATTATATATATATATATATATATATTATATAATATATATATATATATATATATATATTATATATTATATATATATATATATATATATATACAACATCATAATCATCACCCAGCTTCTCTCCCCAAGACTGGGGGGTAAGGTGTCGTACATGCACCGGAAACAGAAAAAGTAGTAGAAGAATATAATGACGCAAGTCGAAAAGAAGCTCAACCTTACCGCCCCATTTATAACTTTTAGGAAGAACTCGTCGCAGTCAGAAATCCACCCTAGAGCTTCAGGGAACCGCGACGGACCTCTTACTATGGTATCTCGTCAATGTGGGGTTCATCCAATGGCCCAGGTGAGCTACAACCATGCCCTCTCACAAAAGCCCGCCATTACACATCCTTTTATGCAGCCTTTTCCTAGCCTTGCTCTGCCAAACTCACGCTTTCTCTCCTCCAGGCAATTCCTTACTGACTCAAAATCCAACTTTTTTCTTCGGTCTCCCAAGCCGGTTGGTTCCCACCACACTCACCACTATTCATCCATTTAACCAACCGACATTCTTCCATCCTTTTCAACATACCTAAAACCAATCTCAATCGTACTTTCACATTTTTTCTCTAATTATGTTCATCTCCCAATTTTATATCAATTCTTATCACACCTAAGCCCCTAAGATTGTCATCTGAACACATTGTACTTTAGCTCAAATACCTCTTATTCAGACCTAGTCTCACTAGCTATAAACATTTAACATAGGTAAACAAAAATAATCTCATGTAAGACCCTAGCGCACCCAAGACTTAGTCCTTTTTACATTCCAACGATTTAATATTTGCTAACAGCCAGCCTCTACCAATTCACCAACTTATCTACTACAAGAAGCTCTGCACCATCCTATTCACTTTCATCCAGACATCTTTATCTTAAAATATTTAAACGTCAGAATCACTTTTTTCACCAGCTGTTTTCACCTCAATCTACGCAATAACTTTCACACCGATGACTATCTTCAGGTCACAAAACAAAACCTAACTTATTTCTTATCTCTAGGTTTACCTTTTCAATACCTCCATTTACACACTCTACCAAATCTCTTCTCTACCCAATCCTCTACAACTCTCTTCAGATTCGCCACATAAAAACAAATCATTACGCATATAATAGGTTATAGGTAGGGATCCCCTCCCTCTCTCTTTCGCAATTCTTCATTCATTCCTAACACGCATCCCCTTTGCCACCAAGATACCTCTAATTCCTTTCATACCCATCCATATACAAATTGGAATAACCAAGAAGACATAACCATCCTTGCCTCACTCCACTAATTATATTAAACCAATCACTCGACCTATTTATTCTTTCAACACGCTTCACTATCTCCATACATACTTTTGATTCCATTCAGAAGCTTAATTACCACCATACATCATATATGCAGCGGCACTCTTAACCCGATAGGCAAACTAGGGCAAATGCCTAGGGTGGCCCTTTTTTGGGCCCCCCTAGGGGTGGCCCCTAGAAAAGCGGCAGACAACGACAGCAAAATTCGTATTATATATTATAGTATTATATATATATTATATATATATATATATATATATTATATATATATAATATATATATATTATATATATATATTATATATATATATATATATTATATATTATTATATATATATATAATTTTAAATTGCTATTAGGTGACATGAATGAATGGTTTAAGGTGGTTCGCTGCATAATATAACTAATGCGCATAACGAGATTCCCTATTAATCTACCATATTCCTTGTATACTAAAATCCATAAAACCTAAACACATTTTATTCTTACCCTCCCTCTTATCCCAATCCATTTGTTTCAATGGTAAAGAGATTGGATCCACACATCCTCTAACCACTTTTCTAAACGCCCTTGTTCTTCACACCAATCAGTCCTTCAGTCACTCGACGCACGATGCTCTTTCGACCAAATTACCAGCATATATCTTTTCCCTACAAAACCTCAATAAACTAATTCCCCCTATAATACCTACAGTTACATTATCCCATCTACCCCTTAATATAAGAGTTACTATTTCTTGCTTCTCCCATACAATCCTTCGGAAACTATATCCTCGCATAAACACTTGTGTTACACAACTTCCATAATCCATCAATCACTCACCATCTCGACTATATACTTTTACTGGATTGAAGCGACAAAATTTAATTCTTTCATTCCTCATATTTTTTTAAAAAATCAACCTTAATTAAAAACTCTTTTTTAAAACAAGGAGCGATACAAAATTTCGATATCTTTATGTTAATTTTAGAAAGAAAGAAGCTTGATTTCCTCAAAAACATTTTTTACTGAGAATGGGTTCCCAGAATTTTATAAAAATTGACTTAACTTTTCGGAATAATTACTTTTTCAGCAAAAATTTAAGAGAATAGATCTCAGGCATATTACAGCTGCCTAAGGATATTTTGTATAATGAGGTTGCCTTTCTGGGGAAAATCAGTTTCGAAATTTGACATAAAATTGACGTGGTTTTAAAAAATAAACTTTACAGCTGACGTTTAAATTTAGATTTAGATTTTTCGAGTGAAAACAAAAGTTGGGAAATATTTTTAAATTTAAAGGTAAACTCCCTTTACCTTAATGCTCATCAGTAATATATATCATGTACAAGTGCGGTGACTGCGATTCCACCTACATAGGAAAAGACAAGTACGAAGCCTTTCCATATGTATTGATGAGCATAAAGGTAATTTCATGTTTAGAACTTCTAGACCGCATTTACATCATTCCCCCTATTCAGCTATAAAGGCTCATTCTCTTCAGGAAAAGACGACCATTATACATATGAATTTTGAAATATACTAGCCCACCTGAGAAAACCCGATCTTTTCAGTTGTTAGAAAATCCCTTGTAAGTATTTGGCATCTCCCAACTGAACCTTAAAAATGAAAAATCTAAGCTTAACAGTCTTTTAAATACTGAAGTGAGATTTTGTTTAAATCATGAACTCTTGACCACAAATATTGTTATCATTAAATATCTATATGGTTTCTTATTTTAAAATTTTATATTAATTTTAACTTTTTATATGAATTTAATAATATTTTGGGGTTTAACATTTTTTTATTATATCTTGTATCTTCATATGTACCAATGGGAAGAAGGATTCTTACACGAAACTAGTCGGCTAACAAATAATAATTTAAATGTTCAAATTCGTTTTGGTTATACTCGCTTTAAATATTATATATATATATATATATATATTATATATATATATATATATATATTAAATATATATATATATAATATATATATTATAATATATATATTTATATTATAATATAATATTAAATTATAATAATATTATATAGGTAATATATATATATATATATATTATATTATATATATATATTATATATATATATTACTATATATTTATACTATATATTTATATAGTATATTATATATATATTATTATTATATATAAATATATATATATATATTATATATATATATAGTATTATATTATATATATATATATATATATATTTATATATAATATAATATATTATATATATATTAATAACACATACTTTATATTCGTAAATAGGAAATTTATTTAGAATACAGTAAGAAATAATAATATCAAATACGTAGAAAAATAGATAAAAAAAAAATGATTTGGCAAGTGTAAAATGCCAAAAGAACTTGCAAGTACTTTGCAAATTTTCAAGTACAAGAGGTGCAAGTGTAAAAGTACAAGTACATGGGTTTTTTAGAAACCAAGTCAAGTACAAGTACAAGTACTCAAAAATGTACTTAAAGTCCAAGTAAGTAAGTACTTGTACTTGGACCCAAGCCTG
>JABUQX010015298.1:92500-95000 GCA_015478945.1 Trachelipus rathkii
TCGCCGTAGGGTTGAGGTTCGGCGCTGCAAACACACAATGTGGTTACGTTACGCAACCGCGGGGGGTGTTTGGTCTGTCTCAATACCGTGTATGACCCCCTTCCCGGATGACTGCCTGACACCGTCCTGACATGCTTCTCTATGAGTGGGCGGATGTCTGGACATTATGTGATCCCAACGTCGTGCAGTTGCCATGTCGTAGGTCGGGAGCGTCCGTGGGGGTGCAGGCTGTCGGATCCGACGTTCCAGAGCGTCCACAAATTGTTCATGATTTGAGGTCCGACTATATGCTGGACCACCCAACGTCGTAATTAACCGTCCTAAGGTAGCCGTTCACACATTGGGCCTTGTGTGGTCTTGCATTGTCATGCATTAGGATGAAAGGTTCACCGATGTAGGGGGCATATTTCACGACATATGGTTCGAGGATGCCTGTGATATACCTTACGGCTGTAAAAGTGCCTCCCTCGAAGATGTGCAACTCCGTAGGCCCCGATAAAGAGATGCCTCCCTAGACCATAACCGACCCACCTCCAAACGACGGCACCTGCAGAACATTGCATTGCGCGAACCTCTCCGCGGGTCGTCGGTATACTCTAGCACGCATATCTTTCAATCACCCTGCTGCCGGTGACCTGCCAGCCAGCTGTATCTCAGATGCCGTGCCTTGTGTGGCACTCTCGTAATGCATGCAGACCTATAAATCGGTCTTCCACTTATGTCGTGGCTCTGGGCCTACCTTGTCCTCACCGGCGAACATGTGTCAGGGTTTCCTGGTACCGTTGGACCACCCGTGCAATCGTTGTGTGCGCTACACCGAACCGTCGACTAAGTGCCCGGTACCCGTGTCCTTGGGCGTGGAGTGTTTCTATCTGCACGCACTGATCTCTTGACAGTTGACGCACTATCCTCTCCATGTTTATCGGTGTCGCTTCGTACGTGAATGATCCCTCGCCAATTATACCCCCGACATAATCCTACCCCACCTCTCCCAGGTCTAGTAACGTGTATGTTTTCCTAAATTTATCGCGGTAACGTCCCCAAACGCAGCGAATTTCTCTGCGCGGGTGTTACACGTTACACTGCATGGGTGTTCGTCTTGTTGTGTGGGTTTCATAGGTTAGGCTTCACGTTCCTGCGAGTGACATTTTACCTTATGGGCGTTATTTTTTGCGAGTATATATATATAATATATATATATATATATATATATATATAATATATATTAATATATAATATATATATATAATTATATAATATTATTATATATATATAATATATATATATATAAATATATGGGTCAGCATCCGAAAACCAGCATGTAACTAAAAAACGATAACAGGTACACGAAAAAAACTAAATTCTATTAATTGGGAAGCCAGTATTGGAGATTAAAAAAAAAAAAAAAAACAACTTTTAAGGCCTAAAATTGTTAAAATTTGTTGAAAAAAATCCATTTCTGATAAATCTAGCTTTAAATATCCAGTGCAACCGAAAGTCCAAATGTTGATTTTTTTTCTTTTCCACTAAAAGAAATCCACGGTAAAACCAAGAACGATAGAAGATCGGTTTTCTCGGCCTACCGGGGACACGGGGGACTTCGTCCCCCTCTGTTCCTCCGTCGCTCGAACCCCCTAAAAAGGAAATAAAAAGAAAAATATTAATATTTCTCCTTTTGCGTAAATAAAGCGTATTTGGCAACTTTTTCTCTTCGAGACAATGCAGCTTTCAAGGTCAAATTCAGAGCTTGCACTATTTCAGTAATATTAAGTAAGGATCGAGTTATAATAAAATATTAAATAAAATAATTTTTTTTAAGTTCTTAGCATGAAATTCCTTTAAAATCAAAAATGTTAATTATTTTCCTATTGATCTCATGGTTTTCTAGTTACATGCCTGAACCTTTCGGGAGATTGCTGGCCTATATATATATATGTATTTATATCTGTAAATTTTCTATAAAAACCTGTTCATTTGAAACAAATATATTGCTTAAATATCTATAGTACATATATATACTATTTTATAAAATATATTAGTGATGGACGATTATGAAATTTTTGCCGATGACGATGACGATAATTGAAAAAAACTATTTTAAAAAATTCTCTCTCTCTCTCTCTCTCTATATATATATACGGTATATATATAATATAATATATATATAGAATATATATATATATATATATATATATATAATAGATATATATATAATATATATATATATATATAGATATATATAAATATATAGTATATATAAATTATATATATATATATATATATATATACTTATATAAGGCTGTAGACAGAGGGGTCAGGGTTCAACTTCCCGAAATTATTTTAGCGATCAAAATTTTAATAATTAATTAATAATAATATAAAATAATATAATAATAATAATAATAATAATAATAAAATAATAATAATAATAATAATTAATATAATACTAATCAATAATAATAATAATAATAATAATAAAATAATAATAATAATAATAATA
>JABUQX010015298.1:100000-107500 GCA_015478945.1 Trachelipus rathkii
AGAACTGAAGTTCTTTTAGACGTGAGACTTCCTCCTTTGCTCAGTTGCTCCGCTATACAAAGTTCTCATCCGCCCATGTATGGGTATGGAGTACTGCTCTCATTTCTGGGGGGGGGCTCTGGTTTCACCCGACTTTTGGAACAGGGTCGAGTCAACGGCAAAAAGTCTATAAACTGTTCTTACTTTCCATTCACTTGACCCTTATTTTTTGCGTGCATGTTGGCTGCTTTATCTCTTCCTATAGGTACCGCCAGCCGCGTAAGTGCTCGAGGGAACTTATCACTCGCTACCACACCCTTTACAACGCTTCTAGCACAATAGCTGTATTGCGCGACGAGAGTATTGTTGTTTGACATTGGTACTCCAGGCTAGTTGCTGTAGTTGCTTCCTTTTCCCACCACCCTGTTTTGTGGAATTCTCTTCCATTTCTGTATTCCTACTGAATTTAATCTCCCACTTTAAAGCCTGCGTCTGTTCTTATATGCGTAATTTGCGCTAGAGGTGAACTTTTTAGACTACTACACCCCTCTTGAAATAGGGCTCTTGCCGGGTAGTGGTGTGACAACTGTAAAAAAAAAATCTTGGAATGGCAGACTATGGTTTCAAATGAACTGAATCTCCTATTTCCCCATCCAAAACATCATTCATTTATCCCAAAAAATCGTACTCTTTTCAACATTACCCTCAGATGATCATATTCCAACCACACAAATTTTGACCTTTCAAACGTAATTTAACCTTAGACTTCAAGTACTCACACACACAAAATCTACCAAAGCTCTCTACCACAACTCACTCATCAGAATTGCAAATCCTTCTACCCCCTCTCAATCCTTTCCACAGCAACACAAAAACATTTCACACCACACCATCATCATTTTCACCGTTCATTTCATCTTTGTTCAGTCACAGCGAGCAAAATCAAATTGCCCTTTTCTAAATACATCCATCACCTCTCTCCTCATCCCCTCAACATTTTTTCCTCTGACATTTCATATACAGATACCATTCATACATTTTCGCCGAACGATAGAAGGGCGCTTACTGAGATCACGACCTTCTCCGAGCATGGATAACATTCCTGTCAAAAGATAATGGTTAGTAGGCGCCAACCTAACTACCACCGTCCCTTCGGTCCCTTCTACGACACGCAGGGACATAAGATTGGGCAATTTTTTCTTCCTACACGTATGGATATAAGAGATAGGGATGTCTGTAAGATGTTAAGAAGAGGGGTGTGGATATAAGTAAGTGTATATGATATGTTGTCTTGACGAGGATGAGTGTGGATATGAAACGCAAAAGAGAAAGGCAAACCATTAAGCACTGGAATGTCATACATACATACCATAAGCAAAATGGTATATATTTATATATATATATAGTATATATATATTATATATAATATATATATATAATATATATTAATATATATATATATATAATATATATATATTATAAATATATATATATTATTTATATAATATATATATATATATATATATAATATAATAATATATATATATATTAATTATTATATTATTATTATTTTTAATTATTATTTATATTATTATTATTAATTTTATTATTATTATATTATTTATTATATTATCATATTATTGACTTTAATTTTTTATTATGTCAAAATTCTTAAATTTGTTCAATTAACGGCAAAAATCGGCGAATTTGCGCGATACGATGACGATGACGATTTTAAAAAAAATATAGCCGATTTTCCCGATGACGATGACGATGACATTAATCGTCCCATCACTAATTCTGCAAAAGATATGGGTAGTAGCAGCCAACCTAACTACCACCGTCCCTTAGTCGCCTTCTACGACACGCAGGGACATAAGATGTGGGCAATTTTTCTCCCTACACGTATGGATATAAGGATAGTGATGTCTGTAAATGTTGTCTAGAAGAGGGTGTGGATATAAGTATGTGTATAAGAGGTTGTCTGGAGGAGAGTCTGGATATGAACGCATAACAAAAAGGCGAACCATTAGGCACTGGAATGTCATACATACCATAGGCAAATATATATATAATATATAATGTAAAATAATATTTTTTATATTATTTTATATTAAGTTACAATTTATAAAAAAAAATTATATACATATATATATTTCAAAATATATAATATTATATATATATTATATATAAATATATTATATATATTATATATATATAAATATATATATATGATAGATATATATATAACTATATATATATATATAATATATATTTATTATATATTAATATATATATATATATATATATACATATATAAAATTAATATTATTCTTATTATTATTATTATTATTATAATTATTATTATTATTATTATTATTATTATTATTATTATTATTATTATGTAATATTATTTATTTTTTATTTTAATTTGGTTATGTTTTCTTAGTATGTTATATATGGTTAGGTTTTGTTAATTTCAGTTGCAATTGGAAAATGCCCATGACGATGACGATGACGATGACGATGTAAAAAAATATGCCGATTTTGGCAGAAATTGACGATGACGATGACGATGACGATTAATCGGTCCATCACTATATATATATATAATATATATATATATATATATATAATATATATATATATATATATATATATATATATATTATATATATATATACTATAATTATATAATATATATAGTATATATTATATATAATATTATATATATATATATATTTATATATATATATATATATATATATATATATATATATTATATATAATATATATATTTATTATATATATATATATATATATATATAATAATATATAAATATATATAATATATATATATATATAGATATATATATAAATATATATAATATATATAGTATAAATATATATATATATATATATATATATATATATATATATATATATATATATATATATATATTATATATAATATATATATATTATATATATATATATATATATATATATATATATATTATATATATATATATAATATATATATATATATATATATATATATAATATAATAATATATATATAAAATAAATATAAAATTATATTAAATAATATAAAAATATAATATTATATATATATTATATATATATTATATATATATATATATATATATATATATATATATATATATATATATATATTCAAATTTTATCTGAACTCGCCAGTATGGCTTCCGTAAGGAACGCTCGGCTGCTGATTTTTCCTTTCTCTCCGACTCTTGATCCTCTTTTCGTCTCATTTCGGTGAATCTTTTGCTGTGGAATTAGGAATATAGAAAGCTTTCGATAGCATCTGAAACAAAGCTTCGATTTCCAAAATTTCCTCCATCGGTATCTATCTTTCTCTCTGTAATCTTCTCGATGATTTCTTTTCCTTTCTGTTGCAAACAACCACACATCATTCTTCAAATCTATCAACAGTGGTGTTCCTTAAGATTCTGTTCGGTTGGCAACTCTTTTTCTACTTTTCATTAATGAACGCTAATTTATCAATTCGTCAATATCCTTTCTTATACTGACGATTCCACACTGCATTATTCCTTCCAATTTGAAAAACGACATTCCCATTCAGGAAATAGTTAATGCTAGGTGTGGACTTGGAGCGACTGACCTATGATCTTTCTCGCATTTTCACTTCACGCAAAGAAACATGGTTATTTTCAATGATTCAAAAAAACACAGTTCCTCCATATATCCTTTCGATTTAATCTTCCACACAACTACATCTTCGAAGACACACAATTCAAACTTTCTATTGTTCCTAATATTTTTGGTATTTTCTATTTTAGTGATCTTGATTGGAAGGATCATATTATCTCTCTCACTAAGCAAGCTTTAAAGAGGTTGGGTGTTCTCTATAAGGGGGTTGTTCGCCCTTGGATGGTGGATGTCTTAAACATCTCGGGTGGTTCCACTCATACTGCACCCCTTGATAAGGTAGAGCATGAAGCACTTTAACTTATCAACTCTCCTTCTCTCACCATTCTCTTTAATCTCTTTCTTGCCTTAGAATCGTTGTATCTCTCTCCTTATGGACACTGCTCTTATCAAAATAATTTTGAAATCATTTCGTGAAACTCGACTTTCCAGTCACATTCGCCCTTTCTTTGTCCAACTTTCTGTCTACAGACTTAAAAGCTATGTTCATTCTTACATGTACTCCACGGGAAAAGTTTGGAACAAACTCCATTCAACCATTTTTTCAATTTTATTTGACTTACACACTTCCAAACACTGCGTCTCAGAGCATGTCATCCTTTGATTTGCCAGGTTTTCAGTTATCCCCATAATGTTGAAATTCAGAAAGCCTCCAGCCTTTGTCCACCGGAGACAATATAATATATATATATATATATATATATGGACAGCTATATATATATATATATATATATATATATATATATATATATATATATATATATATATATATATATATATATATATATATATATATACAGTGGCGGTTCCAGGGCAGGGCGACCTGGGCAATCGCCCTGGGCCCCGCGCCTTATAACCGGAACCGGAACTTTTCGACTTCAGCTACACCTTACATAAGCTGCGTTTCCAGAAGCCCGACTGCAGCGGGCACACAGGCACACATGCATCGTTTCCAGAGCCCGTTTGGCGCAATTCTACGTCACGTAAACGTCACAGCCAGGCCCCCGTTGTTAAATCCCCGATTTCGAGAATTAATAAACGGGCGGGCTGCGCAGAAGAATACTTTGTTCACAAACAAATCTTTTTACAAAACATGTGTCGGAAATGGCTTGCCAAAAATTTTAAATATTTTAGTTAACTTTTATATTAAGGATACTAATATATCGTATCATTTCATAAAATAGATACATATAAGTATAAGAGTATTGCTTACAATTGCCATCTGATCCGGGCGCGCTCAGCCGTTTCCAGGTACTAAAATTTCCTGTTCTCTGATTGGTTAATGTAATTTCTTTCAATTCGAAGCGTTTCCGAGTCGATTTTGCACACGGGCTGCACTCGGGCTTCGGAAACGCAGCTATTTTCTACTTAAAACTGTCTGATTAACAAGTGGAGTCTCTCTAGAGGATCTGTCATCTTGCCATATCCATACTGTGAGCTCTTAGTTCTGCAAGCAAAAATCTGATAAGAGGATCAATAAATTTATTAAGTAAAAAGGAATATACTATAGCTGTGTTTCCAGAAGCCCGAGGAAGCGCTTCGAATTGAAAAAAATTACATTAACCAATCGGAGAACAGGAAATTTGAGTACCTGGAAACGGCCGAGCGCGCCCGTCGGATCAGCTGGCACTATGCAACAATACTCTTACTGGGCGCATTAGGGCTGGGGCACTTGTCTCTCAAATCTTGGCAAAATAAAAAATGAACCTTATATTTTTAGACGACGTTTTTAAGGGTTTATTAGTGGAAAAAACTGAAAAAGATACATCAATCGATCGATAATGAAGTAGTAATTATTAATTACAAACTTTTTTTAAATATTATATATATATATATATATATAGTAAAGATATATATATATATATATATATATATATATATAAATATATATATATATATATCAACATTTTTTTACACTTATATATATATATCTCTCTCTATGTAACTATATATATATCACCTTAACCTTTGCCACCCCCTAAATGAAATCCTGCCTACGCCCATGACTTCTTAAAATGATACATATATTTGTATCCTTAATATAAAAGTTAACTAAAATATTTAAAAATTTTGGCAAGCCATTTCCGACCCATGTTTTGTAAAAATTTGTTTGTAAACAAAGTATTCTTTTTCCGCGCAGCCTGCCCGTTTATTAATTCCCCCGAAATCGAGGATTTAACAACGGGCGCTGACTGTGACGTTTACGTGACGTAGAAGTGCGCAACGTACTTGAAACGATGCATGTGCGCCTGTGTGCCCGCCTGGGCTGCAGTCGGGCTTCTGAAACGCAACTTATATAAAGTTTTTACAGGTTTTCAAAGTTTAAAAACTTTTTTCAGAAGCGGGTAACGTTTGAGGATAAGAGATGACGTTTAACTCCACAACATGGAGAGCAACTTATTTTCCTACACTACAACATTTCAAAATTCAAATAAATTCATTTTAAGTAAGAAAATTATGGAATCTTGTTTTAAAAATTTTAAATTTTTTGCTTAAACAGTTTAGTTAATATTTTGTTTTGTAGTAGTTTCTACTTTAAAGTTAATTTCTTTTAATAATAATAATAATAATAATAATAATAATAATAATAATAATAATAATAATACACACACACACACACATAATAATAATAATAATAATAATAATAATAATAATAATAATAATAATAATAATAATAATAATAACAACACTACCCTGTACAAATTTTATTTATCCCCAGGTCTAGATTCTAGAGCAGGATTGGCACAAAAAGATCAAATATTTAAATCAACTGATTTTTTTACGTTTTTTTTTTTTTTTATTAAAATCAGTATTTAAGTTTGCAAAGTTACTCAAAAAAACTTAAATTAATAATTAATCCTAGCTATTACCTAATTAATGATAAGTATATTTCATCTACATAATAAGTAAATTCATTAATGTTGTTTCAAGTCATTTTTAATAAAGAAATAAATAAAATTAGAGTACTCAGATATTATACAGTATATAAAAACTATATATATATATATATATATATATATATATATATATATATATATATATATATATATATATATATATATATATATATATATAAATATATATATATATATATATATTATATATATATATATATATATATATATATATATATATTTATACCGGTATATATATATATATATATATATATATATATATATATATATATATATATATATATATATATATATATATATATATATATATATATATATATATATATATATATATATATATATATAATTTAAATAACTTAATTAAACTAAATAATTATATTTACCAAACTTATTATTAATTAGATAATAATTAGGATTATTAACTAATTTTATAAAAATAATAATTAAAAAAGCAATTTGTGTCTAAAAAAATAAAAAAAATCTCAAAAAAATCAAAAATATCCCCAACCCCGTTCTAGAGTATTAAAGCTACCCGTTCGAGTGTGAAAATATTGTTTCATATTTAAAGTTTTCGAAAGTATAGAGTCGAAGGTCATTTTATCATGATATTTGTTCACATACAGTCGTCTCTCGTAGAACGCGGTCTTATAGAACGCGATCTTGCTATACCGCGGTTGGCAAAAAGATAATAAAAAGAAAAATTAAAATTACAAAATTACAAAAATAAAATTAAAATTCTGTAATACATATGTTAAAAAGATAAAAATTAAAATTAAAATTGCAAAAATAAAATAAAAATAATACATACATATGTTAAGATAATGAAATGAAAAGAAAAAAAAAAGAAATATTTGGTGAGCTAAAAAGGCAAAAGCGTCAATTACCGATAACGA
>JABUQX010015298.1:112500-125000 GCA_015478945.1 Trachelipus rathkii
TATATATATATATATAGCAGTATATATATATAGTTATATATATATATATATATATATATATATATATATATATATATATATATATATATATATATATATATATATATATATATATATTCTCTTATTATTTTATCGACATTTCATCCGGCCATATTATGTGTTTTTTCACGATGAATCCGATTTTGAGATCCATGATCCCGAAATTAGAGCTTGGGACCCTCTTCCGATGTTCGACACCCATTTAGGGTCGACCCCTTTTTACTTTCACCTCTTTATGATCATGTTATGACATTGCATCGTTCTCAAACCTTCCGTCCTGACTGAGGGTGGTATCGTCCACTTTGACCTGAGTTTTGGAGTCGCTACGCCTAATATGTGAAAGGGCAGTGCTCCAAAATTTGGAAATGCTTATATATAGACGAAATTTGGTTCGTGCATAGAAGTGGCTAAATGAATTAGAGTACTGATGTTAAATTAAGTACCGACTCATGTGAGTCGGTACGGTGCACTGAGCAGGAGTAATACTTTGATATGACCTCATAATAACTCCGTATAAGGTGTCCTCATATATGTTTCCAATGATGTAGAACATAAATAACATAGTTTCAATACTCTCAAACGTGTCCTATAGACCATAAGGATGGTACCCTTGAAAAAAATTATTTTTATTTTTATTTTGGAAAACCTGTTTCATTATTAAAGTTTTTGAAAAACATTTTATGTTTTCTGAAAAACATTGTGATTTTATGAAAAGTTGTAAGTTTTTAGTAAAAAATATGTTTTTTTATCTACCCTAACGATATAAGTCAATAAGGCAGTAGCTCAAGCAGCCCTACTAGGCCCCCTTCTCCCCAGCTCATACTGTACTGCTTTATTGTTTTACTACACTGCTTTACCTCTTCAAGTCCTATCTGAACACACATTTTATGAAAACTTAATAATAATAATAATAATAATAATAATAATAATAATAATAATAATAATAATAATAATAATAATAATAATAATAATAATAATAATAATAATAATAATAATAATAATAATAATAATAATAATAATAATAATAATAACAATATAACCTAATAGCTTGATCCAGATTGGAGATAGTGAGAATAGTAATGAATTTTATTGTTAAAAATATGGTTCCCTTTTATTATACCTTCGCGGATGTAAGCGGATACATTAGACTGAGCCTCCAGAGCTGAGCCTTACCGCTTACACCCCCTTCGGGGTGACTCCCCTGAAATTGAACTTTACCCACGTTTTTGAGGTGATCACCATTAATGGACCTTGGTTGTAGAGAGAATGAATTCCTTTAGAAACTTTAATTTTAAATAAAATGTAAAAGTCGAAGAACAACGTTTAATATATATATATATATATATATATATATATATATATATATATATATATATATATATATATATATATATATATATATATATATATATATATATATATATATATATATATATAAATATTTAAATATAAATATATATATATATATATATATAGTTATTTTATATATATAAAAAAGAAAATATATATATATATATATATATATATATATATATATATATATATATATATATATATATATATATATATATATATATATATATATATAAATATATATATAAATAGATATATATATATATATATATATATATATATATATATATATATATTGTGTGAGACTACTAGTTTGTTTTTTCCATTATCTCCATATTGGAAATATCTAATGTGTTTGTTTACCTTTCTTCTGATTGGTTAAAATATTCCTTATCTCATCAGACGTATTTGATCCAGTAATTTTATATTATCTTGAAATACATAAATGCTTTATCAGTTCCTATATTTCTTTTCGCTCTAAACTTATTTTAGAATCATAAAAGTCGTAGATTTGAAGGTGGTGGAGGTTGTGCTCAGTCTTATAAGTGTTCTTATTTTTCATCGCTGTATTTTCATATACATATATCATTATCCGTCTTGACAAGTATACCTCTATGCAAGAAATTGTGCAATTGGAAATCAAGATACCGGAAAGTAGTGTATCCATCTCATATACAGTAAAAGAAAGCCAAATGGTTTTAAATATTTCACATGTACTGATTACTCTGATTATTCTAGTGACAGGCGTGTTTTTATGACTTCAAATGAATTACTTTGCACATGTCAACATGCTGAAGATTTGTCTAAAGAACACTTTAAGTCACGCAAAATCTACACTGTCGGGGAAGAGTTATCATGGAGACGGAGAACCTGATGGGAGCACCTTACTTTAACCTTTATATCATCTAAATACTAATAGCACGGATATTTGAATATGGCGTAGGTGCAGTGATACAGGGAATTTGGAACGTACACCTTATGGTTTCTATATTAATGATATACCCAATATAAAATATTTGTCTGAAGTTCTGTAAGAAAATATTAATGCAATTGAAGAAAACGGAAATGTTGGTTAATATCACATTATATGTTATATCAGAAGTATTAAATTACAAGGTTACGGATTTCACTTAAAAATAATATTAAAGTTTTTACCTAGAACAGATGTATAAATTTATTTACCAGCTTAGAGAACATTGGAAAGAATTTATTTACCCAGATGATTAAACCAGTAAAGTAGTGTAGTGTCTGAATGTGAGCTTTTACATATGCTTTGTAAGATGGCTTCAGGAGGTGAAACAATATATTAGTTGTAATGACGTAAATGACTGGCATTTGTGTAAAGACTTAGCTCATTTAAATCATAATCATGTAAAAAGAATATTCGTGTAAGGAACATTCTAAAGATATATATATATAGTATATAGTGTTATATATATATATATATATATATATATATATATATATATATATATATATATATATATATATATATATATATATATATATATATATATATATATATATATATATATATATATATATATATATATATTATTATTTATTATTATTATTATTATTATTATTATTATTATTATTATTATTATTGTAGGGTGACTGGATAAAAGATCATAAACTATTTGTCATAAACTTACTCTTCGAACTGTAAAACAAATCCCATTGGCCAGGCCCCCGTGACAATCCAATCATCTAACACCAATTTTATTCTCAAACCTATATCGTAACAGTATCTAAGTCTTCTATTAAGTGGGCTACCGGCCTGTGCAATGTTGCAGAACAAACTATACTTAAACTCACCGACTTATCTCTCTTTGAAGACTCTTCAAGTGTAACAACGGTTTGACCGAGTTCTTTTATCTTATGTGAAACAATTCAGATAGTACTTTTCTTATCAATGAATAAACTCGATTTGTGATCAATCTCTAGACCACTAAACCAAAGTCTCTTATGACTTGAATCAATAACTAATTGAATACTTAAATAAATGAAAGAGAAACACGTTTGGAAATATTGAAGGAAACCACTGGGAAAATTTTAGAAATATTTTAATAAAAAAAAAATGAAAGATGTACTGATCTTACAATTAGGGTTTTATACTTCCATGAATATATATAGCCAGATATCTTTAGATATCTGCATACATACGCACCGCAACTATAAAACCTTCAGTACTAGATATATAAATTATATATATATATATATATATATATATATATATATATATATATATATATATATATATATATATATATATATATATATATATATATATATATATATATATATATATACTTTAACAACAACTACAGGTTTTATATATCCATGAATATATATAACCAGATATCTTTAGATATCTGTATACATACTCACCGCATATATAAAACCAAAATGCTAACTACTAAGTATATATATATATATATATATATATATATATATATATATATATATATATATATAGATAAAGAGTTCATTATATATATATATATATATATATATATATATATATATATATATATATATATATATATATATATATATATATAAATATATTAAATAATAAATATTATGCTCAAAAGAAAATAAATGAAATATCAACATAAGTACTTTACCAAAATGTTCATATAAATCTTTGCCCATACATTTATATATATATATATATATAACATACATACAAATATATGTTCAATGATATATATGAATGGATAAAGTATATCAAGAAAATAATATATAGACAAACTGACTTTGCAAATGATTTAAACTATTAACTTGAAAATTAAAAGATTTTGACAACTATTGAGTATGTCGGTTTTTCAGTGTGAACAAATGAATGCAATTACAGCTGGTAGGAATCAGCTGATGTCTCAAAGCAAAAGAGTTGCCGGTTAGTAATTTAACAAATCTTAATTTCAAATAAATAAAATATGATTTTAAGAATCATTCACATATAAAATATTGCAACTTTAATTGTCAAACACTTTAGGTTTACTAATACAAAAGAATATTTACCACGTTACAAAAATAATCCACATCAATAATAAATACTCTTACCTGCTAGCGACCTATGGCAACACCGCAGATATTATGCATTTGCAAATTGTGAACAACAGACGACACTCTTATAACGGTAAAGCAAAAAATTATATTTACACGAATAAACAAAATTACATTTAACACATAACTCAAAACATTATTGGCTTTACAAGAAACTAAGCCACAAGATTTCCACATTGACAAATTACAACACCTTTTTGCATTTAAAAATATTAACACAATTAATTATTAATAAAATACAAAATAAAACACTTCCACGATTACAAGACTATGCACACTAAAATAAATAATAACAACGATCAGACAAGGCGACAAGCGCGTACCAACAGTAAGCACTTTGATTGACGACAGATGAGAGCAAAAAGATCTAAAATATTCCCAACTTTATTATTTATATAAATCTCCGTCAATGAGTTTACGCTTAGCCATCCAATCAGAATTCTTAAAATAATAAATAAAATGATGTATCCATTTATTAGTTCTTTTAGTAAAGTAAATATATATTACACCTTCAGCAGGAACGAAAATTGGTATTTCTTTACAACCGAACTCTGTTCGCGAGAAATCTCAATTTTTCTTCTAAAACCGAAACATGAAAGACAAACAAATTTATACATTATGTGCTCCACACTATATAAAATTAAATATAAATCTATATACACCTTTATATAATGCGCAGTAACTTCATAACATTAAAATTAATAATAATAATAATAATAATAATAATAATAATAATAATAATATTATTATAATTATTACAGACTTGCAAGCGACGACCAATCAAAACTCACGTTTCAAAAGTTAAGTTTCGAAAACCAGTTTTCATTGGCTATCGTTTACACATGAATTATAAACATATTTTACAAATTTCTTCTGATGAGCCATTGCAATGATACACCGTAAACATAGAAAATGAAAGTGAAATAACAATGACAATGCTGCCGTTGCTTTGCAATACATAAATGAGGCAAAGTTATGTATTACGTGTATTACTGCATTACATCTTTGGCCCACCCTTTGAAGCAAATGTGTACAGTTTGCTTTATGTACACGTGATCAAAACATTGGTCTCATTTATTCAGTGCTCTTTCTTCGGTAGCGACTTTTGATAATGGACCAAATGTGATGTCGGCATATGATCTGCTTAGATAGTCATTGACGACATTATCTCACCCACTAATGTGGATTAGAGCAACCTTGAACTTTCCTTCGAAAAACAGTCTCAAGAGTAGTCGGGTGTTTGCGCCAGGTCACAGAATATTTAAATCTGTTTTTAACAAAATAATCAGCTTCGTTTCTTTCATCTTTTATTTTTGTTGTGACCATTTTTGCTGGCATTCTCCTTTGACATACAACTACTAGTATTCTTCTCACACCCTTTCCTCCAGACCTACACCATCTTCTTCCTTCGTTATCTCCTTTTCTCTCTAACTTCTTCCATAGTATTACACATTTCTTTGTGTTTCCGTGTCTCTTTTGACACTCTTCTCCCTTTCTGCCAACTCCTCTCATCTTCCTTACAAACAATAGTTTCACCATGCGGTGACTCTTCATGTGAGACCTCTCATCATCATCACACTCCTCACTACTACAATCAGTTTCACATCTTTCCTTTTCTCCTGACATTCCTCCTTCACTCCTCCTGCAGTATGTTCTCTTACCCTCTCTGCACATAACTCTCTTTACTATCCACACGTTTTCCACATTTCCGATGTCTTCTCTTACCAGCTTATCTTCACACCATTCATTGTGCCACTTTGTATCATCAACCGTCTGTACCATTTCTCTATGGCAGTCTCGGTGTCTCCACTTCTCTCCCTCTTCCAAAGTATTTTGGCACAATGATTTTATCATACTTTCAGACAGTTCTATGAACTTTGTTCTCTCTCTATTTCCATCTTTTAATCCTCGACGCAATATATTCTCCCTGTCCCAGCAGTAATGCTGAGTATGACTCTCTGACTTTTCTCTGCGTCTTGGCATTCCATCATGCACTTCCTTTATACCACACCTTTTAACTTCCTCTCTTTGAGACATCGCATCTTTCTGTTTACTTTTAAAAGTCTTCCGCTCGTTAATCAGTTCTCTCACCATGGGTTACATCTCCTTCACCCACAGCTACAACACCATTCTCTCCAGAATTTTGCATGTGACTGTCTATGTCACCTCTCACCATCTCATCACCTTCATCCGCACGATCTGCTTTATCAGACCACTTCGTGCTCTCTACCATCGATGTTTCCTGAACATCTATCGTTCTCGTGTCTTCTTCAACTTTTATTAATAGATCTTTAGGGGCTTCAACTTCATCTTTTCCTGTAACGTTCTCATTTTCAGGTGAACATTTGCACTCAGTCATCACACTTAGTGATGGCTCCATGGTTGGCGCGACATCTTTATCATTGATGTCAAACGATTGTGGCACTGACGGTTTCCCTCTGTAAGACTCACTCATCTCCAAACTCGCCATTCCAAATTTATGATTGGTTAGGTTAGGTTCTTCTTGTGAACCTTCTTCAGCACTCTCAGCGATGGGGACCAGCATACTACTAATGTTATGCGCGACCTCTACATTACGAGGCCCTCGACACACGGTCGACTCCCATGCGAGGTTAGGCTGGAACGGGGGTAATGCGCCTCTGACATTCCCAATGACCAAATCATAAGGGACTCCCGGCAGTACTGCTGCAGTCGTCCTACCCACAAAGTAAGGGGTATCCACGTCGATAGTCGCGAGTGGAGCCTCTATCACCGTTCTGTCCATCAATCTCAACGTTACGTTGTCACCAACATAACACTTCTCAGGTACGTATTCCTTACGTACGATTACATGATTGCAACCAGAATCACGGAGTGCCTGGGCACGACATCCGTTCACCGTCCCATAAGCTACAGGCATACGACACGGGGTTCCATCGTCTATTGCGAATCCAAACGCGGCGTCGTTCTCTTCTTTTTGTCTCCCTGAGTTATTCTGTCCCCTGCTACTATTGTTGAAATAAGGAGGGGCTCGACAATCCCTTGAGAGATGCCCTCTCCTTTGACACCTAAAGCACGTGGGCGCTTCTCTCGGCTCACTGCTACTGCGACGATCGTTCTGTCTGTCGCCACTCCCACCTCTGATCCTGCTTTCATTATTAGTCGCTCGCGGTGCTTGTTGATTGCTACTTTTCTGATTACCGCTTGTGGAGTAACCATTGCCTTTAGATCTATAATTATTATTATTATGTGTGCCTTTTTCAACGTAACTGTGATTTCGTGCGTGACTACTTGTTGTGAATCTCAAACGATGTGCTTCCATGTATCCTTCAGAGCAAGTTATTATCTCCTCTGGTGCTTTCTTTTTCGACTCCCTTAAGTAGGTTGCGAGTTCCTTTGGAACCGTATTCAAATACTTGTCCACCGAGAAAAATTCAATAAGATGTGTCAGTGCTACATTCGCTGCTGTTAACCATTTATTAAGAGCTTCTATAATTCTCTGTAAATAAACTCTCGGATTATCATCTTCCGTCGGAGTTATAGATTTATACTTTGTACAATACCCACTTTCTGTGAGCCCGTACCTCTCCAATAAAGCATTTTTCAAACCATCGGTTCTTTAGTTCTTCAACAGCCATCTTATTATAGACACTGACAGCTTTGCCTGTTAGAAAACCACCCAATATTGTCGCTCGCTTTTCTACAGGGATATCATTCGCCTCCGCTTGTTTCTCAAACATTAAAAGATATTCTTCAATATCATTTTTCTTCTCGTCGAAGAAAGGAAGCTTCAGTTTTGGATACTTACTAGCATAGGAAGTACTAGGACTACTCTGAGCACTCTGAGATGCTATCACTGCGTCATGCTGACGTTGCTTTTCCTCAGCATCAAGCTTCATCTGAAGCATTCTTTCTTCCGCCTCCAGCTTAACTCTTTGCGCTTCTGCCTCAAGCTTAGCTTTCTCCCTTCGCTCTTCTGCCTCAAGCGCTAACTTCTTCTCCTCTAAAGCTGCCGCAACCTTCTTCTCCTCCAAAGCAGCGGCTATCTTTTTCTCTTCTAAATCAGCGGCTGCTCTATCTTTTAGTAAGGCAGTGATTTCCTTCACACCTAAACCTCCCGACTTCCACATCTCCATAAGCGCAGCATCATTTCAATTGTTGTAAAAACAAATTACAAAATATATTGTCCGCTAACAGAGTCACTTTCAACGCACAAATCACAATCCCGTTTTCTACCAAAATTTTACAAACTTGTTACCAATTGATAACGCATAAAAACAAACTTCTAATCGCAAAATTACTAATGTATATATATATATATATATATATATATATATATATATATATATATATATATATATATATATATATATATATATATATATATATATATATATATATATATACTAATTTACAAAAAATGTAATAAAAATTTTGACAAATCTTTACGGGGAACTAGTGTTTCACTTAATTGACTCAAACAGAGCAGTAATTGTGAATTTGGGAAACTCACTATTTCGCTCCGCTTAAATTTTGCAAACTTTAATGCCTATCTAAACAATATTAATAAATATATATATATATATTTTTATATATATATATATTTATAAGAGCATAATATAAAAAAAATTACTAAAATTATACCAGTGTTTCTTTATTTCCAAACGTTATCTATTGCTGGAATAACAGTTTGTTATCCCACCAATACGCACAGAAAAATTAAATACGTTTAACTTCAATAAGACAAATAATCGAAACGACTATATTGACAGTTAAAAAAAACAATGTAATATCAACTTATATCATGTATCAACGACCGGAGTATAAGTTGCAACACTAGAACATTAGTTCTGGTACAGGTTTTAACAACGACTGTACTACCTTGAGTTCAAATATTCAATGATATAGTACAAATAACTCTACTACGAGCAATTCAATGATAAGAAGTATTATCTGAAATGTTATAATATAAGTTTCCGGACAAGACTATCCAAATTTATTAACGTAGTCCTGGACAGATGTACTTATACTCATTTACTAAATAAGATTCCGGACAGGCATTCCCAAATTTATTAATGTAGGGTGACTGGATAAAAGATCATAAACTATTTGTCATAAACTTACTCTTCGAACTGTAAAACAAATCCCATTGGCCAGGCCCCCGTGACAATCCAATCATCTAACACCAATTTTATTCTCAAACCTATATCGTAACAGTATCTAAGTCTTCTATTAAGTGGGCTACCGGCCTGTGCAATGTTGCAGAACAAACTATACTTAAACTCACCGACTTATCTCTCTTTGAAGACTCTTCAAGTGTAACAACGGTTTGACCGAGTTCTTTATCTTATGTGAAACAATTCAGATAGTACTTTTCTTATCAATGAATAAACTCGATTTGTGATCAATCTCTAGACCACTAAACCAAAGTCTCTTATGACTTGAATCAATAACTAATTGAATACTTAAATAAATGAAAGAGAAACACGTTTGGAAATATTGAAGGAAACCACTGGGAAAATTTTAGAAATATTTTAATAAAAAAAAATGAAAGATGTACTGATCTTACAATTAGGGTTTTATACTTCCATGAATATATATAACCAGATATCATTAGATATCTGCATACATACGCACCGCAACTATAAAACCTTCAGTACTAGATATAATTATATATATATATATATATAGAAAGATATAGTAGTATATATATATATATATATATATATATATATATATATATATATATATATATATATATATATATATACTTTTAATAACTACAGGTTTTATATATCCATGAATATATATAACCAGATATCTTTAGATATCTGCATACATACGCACCGCATATATAATACCAAACACTAACTACCAAGTATATATATATATATATATATATATATATATATAGTATATATATAGCAGTATATATATATATATATATATATATATATATATATATATATATATATATATATATAAATATATTAAATATTAAATATTATGCTCAAAGAAAATAAATGAAATATCAACATAAGTACTTTACCAAAATGTTCATATAAATCTTTGCCCATACATTTATATATATATATATAACATACATACAAATATATGTTCAATGATATATATGAATGGATAAAGTATATCAAGAAAATAATATATAGACAAACTGACTTTGCAAATGATTTAAACTATTAACTTGAAAATTAAAAGATTTTGACAACTATTGAGTATGTCGATTTTTCAGTGTGAACAAATGAATGCAATTACAGCTGGTAGGAATCAGCTGATGTCTCAAAGCAAAAGAGTTGCCGGTTAGTAATTTAACAAATCTTAATTTCAAATAAATAAAATATGATTTTAAGAATCATTCACATATAAAATATTGCAACTTTAATTGTCAAACATTTTAGGTTTACTAATACAAAAGAATATTTACCACGTTACAAAAATAATACACATCAATAATAAATACTCTTACCTGCTAGCGACCTATGGCAACACCGCAGATATTATGCATTTGCAAATTGTGAACAACAGACGACACTCTTATAACGGTAAAGCAAAAATTATATTTACACGAATAAACAAAATTACATTTAACACATAACTCAAAACATTATTGGCTTTACAAGAAAATAAGCCACAAGATTTCCACATTGACAAATTACAACACCTTTTTGCATTTAAAAATATTAACACAATTAATTATTAATAAAATACAAAATAAAACACTTCCACGATTACAAGACTATGCACACTAAAATAAATAATAACAACGATCAGACAAGGCGACAAGCGCGTACCAACAGTAAGCACTTTGATTGACGACAGATGAGAGCAAAAGATCTAAAATATTCCCAACTTTATTATTTATATAAATCTCCGTCAATGAGTTTACGCTTAGCCATCCAATCAGAATTCTTAAAATAATAAATAAAATGATGTATCCATTTATTAGTTATTTTAGTAAAGTAAATATATATTACACTTTCAGCAAGAACGAAAATTGGTATTTCTTTACAACCGAAACTCTGTTCGCGAGAAATCTCAATTTTCTTCTAAAACCGAAACATGAAAGACAAACAAATTTATACATTATGTGCTCCACACTATATAAAATTAAATATAAATCTATATACACCTTTATATAATGCGCAGTAACTTCATAACATTAAAATTAATAATAATAATAATAATAATAATAATAATAATAATAATAATAATAATAATAATAATAATAATAATAATAATAATAATAATATAATTATTACAGACTTGCAAGCGACGACCAATCAAAACTCACGTTTCAAAAGTTAAGTTTCGAAAACCAGTTTTCATTGGCTATCGCTTACACATGAATTATAAACATATTTTACAAATTTCTTCTGATGAGCCATTGCAATGATACACCGTCAACATAGAAAATGAAAGTGAAATAACAATGACAATGCTGCCGTTGCTTTGCAATACATAAATGAGGCAAAGTTATGTATTACGTGTATTACTGCATTACAATTATTATTATTATTATTATTATTATTATTATTATTATTATTATTATTATTATTATTATTATTATTATTATTATTATTATTATTATTATTATTATTATTATTATTATTATTATTATTATTATTATTAATTATTTCTACTTTTGATTTCTGTCAGCTTATCATGTTTTGTTTGTATAAGTTCGCTTCACATTATCAATTTAGTGATATAGTATTCCAACGTGCTCAAGAATCGTCTGGTCATTTTGTATATTTCGAATCCTACAGTAAACATGTTTACTGTTGTTATTGTTATTGTTATTGTTATTGTTATTGTTATTGTTATTGTTGTTATTGTTGTTGTTGTTGTTGTTGTTGTTGTTGTTGTTGTTGTTGTTGTTGTTGTTGTTGTTGTTGTTGTTGTTGTTGTTGTTGTTGTCAGGCGAGATTATATGGACTTCTGAATTAATATGTAGCGTAGGTCGTTATCTTGGTTACTTTCTTATGAGATAAGGATGGTCAAATCGAGGCTGATTATTATATATAAGTTTCTTCAGTAAG
>JABUQX010015298.1:132500-181807 GCA_015478945.1 Trachelipus rathkii
ACGCACTCAACAGTAGATAAATACCTTTAGTATCTGATGGCAAGGAATGAAAACCTTGAAGTAAAACAACTTTTGCGGAAAGGAGATAGAATAACTGCGGATTTTTGACTTTAACTATGCGCCTTTTTTCTGAAAATCGCGAATACCACAACCATAACGAATTGGATAGACCTTACATAAAAATGTTGGTCAACATGCAAAAGATAAACCATTTATCCATCAGCCAAAATAAAAAAGTAGAAAAAATTCAAGAATCCGCCGAATTAAGATAAACCTAACCCATACACTGGGCGCCTCCCCCCAAAATAATCGGAAATATTGATTCAAGTCCCACTATTGCCGTCGGATCAATGAAGACTGAAAGCTGCCAGGGTAGGAATGGAGCACACGGATTACTGATAGCTCAAAACCAGAGTATCTCTGAGGTATTAGTCATGAGAATTGCTAGCCTTGTCGAGATGTATGTGCTGCAAACATCATTTAGCGTTCCTCATGGCGAGCCTCTTTACTCATTGTTTGTCATCTGAGACTGCTCGCTGTAACAAAGCGGTCTCACTCCGCCAACTTATATGTATTGCCAAAATATGCAATCACTTAGGATCTAGTTATCTTCTCGGCCGCCAAAGAATATATGCATATTGCTTAAAAAGCTAGCCGCTCTTATTGCGCCCAGGCGCTTGGCGCACACAGCCAATTATAAAATCGACACGTTTGCCTAAAGGTTACAATAGCAAAATTCGTGGTGCGCAGACACAGTTAATTCGGCAAACTAGCTCCCGCTTATGTCGGCCGTTTAAAGTTATAAAGCTAATAAACAGAACGCTTACTGAAAATATTGAACGCATTTAGAAAATTAAGGAACGTTCGCAATATGTATAACTTAGTAATTTTAAAGAAAAATAACAACTTTAAAAAAAAAAAAAAAAAAAAAAAAAAAAAAAATGATAAATAAAAAAAATACTAATCGTTTTCTTCAGATGTAAAAACGCCTAAAAGTAAATGGTACATAAAAAGATTAAAAGAGTTGCTCATAGGATTGCATTATTTAGTGAAATTATTTTTACTCTACTTTATACATGTCCTCATCTAACCTTTAAAATTTCAGAAGGCGTGTAAGGCCGACTTTTGATATAACCATTATGTACCTATCGTTACATTGTATAAATTTATAAATTATATGTTAACTACAAGATTATTAGCATTGAAGAAACTGTTATCCGTTTACGCCAATTTGTGCCTTCATTCTTATTGGTATAGACCAAGGTCACCGGAGGGCGGGGGGGCGTGCCTCTTGGCTCCAAAAGCTCTGCCATATGCATAACAGTTTAGAAATGTAAGATCAGGAGAGCAAACAATCTGACGCTCTCTCGTCATTAAATGATATTTATGTAATTTAATTGAAAATTTTAACATGAATTTTGAACTCATCTTATTTTAGAAATGTTTCGACAAAAAACTATAATACAAGAATTTCCAAATTTTATACTTTTAGCACAAGCAGCCATGATATAAACTATAAAGCTAAGGAATAATAAAGTACCGGGATCGATTTTGAGAATCTAATTCGGAGGAAATTGTAGAGGGGTGAAGACCTCTTTCGTGCCTCGCATCATTTGGAACCTTAAATCTTACCCTTTTATATGAATGGGAGTCAATGACATACGTAATGCCGTTCTAAAACTTTGCCATCTCGCGTTCAATATGCTGACTGAGGAGTCTTGTATACCCCACTTTTATCCGAGTTGGGGGAGCCTAACTAAAAACACCCCAAAGGAAAGGGTATAATACTGGTCAAAACAAAAGAGTAGATTAACCATACCGAGCCTGATGTCGGCCCATAAGCCACTTATGTGTCAAGGACGGCAAGTTTGAGAACGATACGATGTCATTATCATCATTAAAAAGAGGTGAAAATAAAAAGGGGTTGGCATAATGGGTGTCGAGCACCGAAAGAGGGTCTCACCCTCTAATTTCCGAATTAGGGATCTCAAAATCGGATTCAGCGTGAAAAAATACATAATATGGCTAGTTGAAATGTCAATACCATTAACATGAGTAAAAACAATATATATATGTACAAAGACAGATCTCTATAATGATTAATTGGCCCTATTTGAGAGATCACTTTGATATAGCTAATAATAAAATAGTTTCGGAATAGTGAAACGTTCCTTTATTTATTTCTTTATTAATTATGTCTAATGACTATTTTACATGAACACACATTAAGATATTTCACAGTTCAAAATTTAATTGCTTTTAAAATACTTTCAATTTAATTACCATTACAATATCAATTTTATGACCGAGAGAGCGTCAGATGTTGGCTCTCTGATCTACATTTTCTAACTGAACTCTATGCCATTTGCACAGGCGTTTTTGGAGCCAGAGGCAACCTTCGGTTGGACCTGGATAAATAACAATAAGAAAGAAGGCACAATTAGTTCGGGACTTGTACAACAGAGAACCTATACAGGTTTTCTTCCAACTGTTGTACCAGAAATTTGGTGGAGACCTTACATTATCCTTATATAAATTTATACAAGTGTAACGAGTACGGTTACAAATTGGTTATCAAAAGTTGCCTGTACACCCCTCTGACAATTTTAAAAAACGTTAGCGATAGAGGAGACAGTGGCTACTAAAGTTAGAGGGTAAAACAATAATTTTCACCTAAACATAATAGCACTCCTACTGGAGGCAACTCTTTTTAATCATTTTTATGGATAACACCTTGTACTTAGGCGTTTTTACCATCTAAGAACGGATTAGTATTTTATTTTATATTTTTCATTTTTTTTTTTTTTTTTTTTTTTTTTTTAGTGTTATTTTCTCTTTCTAAACTACTAAGTTATAATATATGCGAACGTTCCTTAAATTTTCTAAATGCGGTTTCCCATTTTTTTCGATAAGCACGTTCTGTTTATTAACTTTTATAACTTTAAACGGGCCGACATAGCGGGGAGCTAGTTTGCCGACATTAAACTGTGTCTGCCGCACCACGACAAATTTTGCCTCATGTAACCCTTTGGGCACAAAGAGTGTCGATTTTTATAATTGGTGTGTGGCGCCAGCTGGCTGCGCCAAGAGCGGCTAGCTTTTTAACATATGCATTATATTCTATTGGGGCCGTCTCCGAAGAAGGATCAACTAATCCACTAGGTATTGCTATATTTTGGCCAAACATCAAGTTGGCGGGGCTGAGACCGTTCTTTGTTATCGGCGCGAGTCTCAGAGTGAACAACACCATCGGTAAGAGGCTCGGCCAGTCGGAGGGGCTTAAATCATGTTCCTGCAACATACATCTCAGACAAGCCAGCAAATTCCTATGACTTACCTCCAGGAGGCCATTACATCTTGGGTTTGAGCTACACGTAGTCCGGTGCTCCATTCCTACGGCCCTGCAGACTTCTTCAAACATGCGACTAGTGAAATTAGCACCTAAATCCGAAATAATTACCTGCGGGATTCCACAGAACGGAAATAGCTCGTGAATGAAGGCATTCAATATTTCTCCCGAATTTATTTCTTTGAGAGGCACAGCAAACAAGTACTTACTGTATCGGTCAATTAACGTAAGTAGGTATTTGTACCCTCTCGCATTAGGTAACTTAAGGATATCCACATGAACGGCTTGAAACTTCTTTGTTACTTCTTTAAAAACACCGTAATCAGGACTTATACCTGGTACTGTTTTATTTTTTTGACATGCTGAGCACGTGCGGATAAACTGTTTTATCTTCTTATGCATGTACTGAAACACAAATTCATTTTTTATGCTAAGGAGGGTTTTATTCACTCCTAAATGTCCTTTTTATGGTATTCGCTGATTGCTTTCTGCACACTATTTTCCGGCACAAAAACGCGCGCATAGTTTAAAGATGCATCGACAATTAATTCTATCTCCTTTCCGTCATAAAAGAATTTCTGTTTTATTAACTTCAAAGTAGTTTTCACTTTCTTCGCCATCAGATCACTAAGGTATTTATCTGACTGTTGGTGCTGTCTAATTTCTTCAAAGTCCAAATCTCGTTTGAAATGCGAGAATAATATTTTTGCATTTTTATCAAACGTGGTTACTAAATTTATTTTTGCAATTTCCAATATGGCGGCCTCAGCATGACTGCTGTTTTCACTTCGAATAGACAGATCCATCGGTGCGCCTTCATTCATTACCAAGTTAATAGCACCTACGTCAGTCGCTATAGTATTCTCAGCCGATTGCTCATTGGCCGTCGTTAATCGGTGGGCGGAGTCACAGACTACACTATTTGAACCTGCATCTTCTCCTACCTCATCCTCATGGGCAATATTATTAGCAAGTAAATATTTTAATAACGCATTTTGATTTTCGGTAATTAACTCCATCGTGATATTAAAAGTACTCAAAATAGCGAGTTCCCTTAATTCCCTAGCATTATAATTTTGTACATCATTGGCATGATTTATTTTATATACAAACGCCCGTGAACACGTACAGATGCGCACATGCTTTCCCGTAAAATTGACCCATATTTCTTGAATAATTTCGTTAACCCCAATAAAAGCTTATTTACTGGCAAATATCTTTTTTCTGTTGTATTAAAAGACCCACTATAAAAAGCAAAAGGAGTACCATTCTCATCGTCAGACATAATTACCGTATTAAAAGCTTTATTATTTGCATAAATGTACACTTTGAGAGGCGCATCGACTGCAGGGAACCTGAGCCGAGAGGCGTGACGAATCGCTTGTTTTATATCTACAAAAGACTTCTCAGCCTCGGGAGACCACGTGATTTTTTTATTAGAGCTATTTTTTCCCTTTAAATAATTATACAAAGGCAATGTTAGATTTGTAAAACACGGTATATTTTGACGGTAAAAGGAAATTCGGCCAATAAAGGAACGCACTTCTTTTATGGTTACTGGCGAGGACAATCAATTATTTCCTTAAACTTTTTCAGATAATGGCGCCATCCCTTCTTCCGTCAAGTCAAAACCCAAATAAACTAAGCCTTTTTACTCAAATTCGCTTTTTTTTTATTTAAACAATTTTAAAATAATTTATCTCTCAAACTGTTTAAGTATCACCACGTGGTCTGATAAAATCTTTGGCCCTATTCAAAAGATATGCGTCATTTCTAAATACACGTGTACACCTGGAATGCCTTGAAGTAATATAGTTAAAAAATCTCATGAAAACATGAGCTCGATTTTTAAATCCCATACGCGGTAATTGTCTAAAAGAAAAATTTCCGATCATTGTACTAATAGTAAAATAATGTGTTGATCGGCTGTCTGCAAAGCCAGTAAAATTAGTACGCGTTCGTGACTCGTAGCTTACTTAATACCTTTGGCCCATGAAGGACCCACTAAATATTTATTTATTATTCGGCATAGCAAATACATCATTTTTCGCCACGGAATTGAGTTTCCTAAAATCACACACGATTCGGACCCCTCCCCCATTTTTTTCTAACACGCTGATGGGAAAACTCCATTGCGATGGTGCCCTCTTTAAAAACTTTCGCTTTTACTAAATTTAATAGCTCCTTCTTTGTTTGTTCGAATAATTTGTGAGGAATACGACGAGGTTTAAGTTTTATTGGAACTCCGCTTATATTAGTTTATAAGAAAAAGTGCGCTAATGCCTTCAAGATGCAGTTGGTTAGATGCTCGTCTCCTCTCCCACGTAAAGCACAGTATCCCCCCCATTTCTATCTTAAGTTATCGACTCAGCGTTCCCCCCTCCCCCAAATTCTCTGAACAAATCATCCCAAGCTTTAAGCTGCTTTTCCCGAACCTTAAAATTTTCCGGTAAATATGCATTTATAAATAAATGTTTAAATTCAACTACCAGATTATTGACTATAGGTATTTCACTAAAAAGTTCATTAGTAGCTACAGAAGAAGAAAATTGAGAGAGAGTATGAATAAAAGCCCTTATCTCTACAAATCGTGTTATTACATAAATTTATACCTTCTTTGCTCTGAGTATCTGTTAACACATCTGTCTCAAAATAATATTAAACGAAATTTTTTTAAAACGGCATTCCTAATTGATACAAATGGGTATTTGTAGTTAGAAATTCATACATCATAAGTTCTCGTTTAACCACAAATCAATATGTAACAACGTCGCCGCAGTACTATGTCAATTACGGTATACATTGCTGCTTTATTTGACCAAATCATTTAAATTCTGTCTCCATCCATAGCGGAGTAATTGATCTCTACTACCTGAGTCGATAATTAAAGACTCTTTTGATCGATTATTATCAACAATTGTATAAAGTTATATTAATTTCTCTACATTATTTAACAGACAAATTATCTATGACCTGATTTTCTCCACGTCGGTAGCATTTGTAACTTAGATAATATTTTTTGTGAGCCGCATTATAAGCCAGCGTGCAGGTATCGTATGGGTCACATCGATACTCTTGTCAATAGTCGGAATACTCAGAGCTTCATTGGAAGAAGGATGACCTCCTTGTACATGCCAGTGAGCACCTTGCTCGTTACTCTAAATTACTCAAAGCTCATTATTATTATTATTATTATTATCTATTAATTATTACATATTATCATTATTATTATTTATTATTATTATCTATTATATTATTATACCCATTAGAATACCAAACATACCTATTATTATTCATATTAATATTATTATTAAACCTACTATTAGACGCATGCAAATTATTTACTATAGCAGAATCCCCATAATTAAAAATACGATAATTTTCATCTAAAATATTCACCTCCCCCCCTAACTCCTGTTCGAGGGGGAATCTGATGCGTTTCCCTGCCTTCTTTGGGGATGTGACTCATGGACTTGCTGACTTTCTCCATTTGGCGGGAATACCAAAGAATACATAGGACAAAATTCCGAATGACAGGTGTAACTTCTATGGAGAAATCTGGAGTGTGGTTTACATAACTCGCCGAGCAACTCAGCATTTACAGTGTTGCCTATTTTACGTTCTCTATGAGCATTTCTTCTATTTTGAAATGAAGGTTGTTCTTCTGTACGAGTCGGTTTGGCAGCGGCCTCACTCAGCTGTCCCGCGACTTTGGTGAGAGACTTGAGAAGCCCTTTCATCTCTCGAAAGAACTCTTTGTTTACTTTAGCCTCTTCTGAAACTTGAGAATCGTTGTTGTTGTTTGTATTTCGACTCTCTCCATATGAGCCTCTCTCGTGTGTTTGGAACTGTTCTCCTTGAAGATGATTCACGGCCCCCCAATATTCTCTCCCCCTTCTCTCGTGGGGGGTTTCGTAGTCGTTCCTATAAAAGTTCTTATATAAGTTATCTGCTACTTTTGTAATTTTTTCAAGACTGCTATCGTCTGCCAGAGTCATTAAACTTTCTTGTATGCGAGATGGAAGCTCATTAATAAACAACTCATGAACAAACGGAGCACTGTTTTCAGCAAGCAGATCGAATCCTATTCTTCCCATAACATCACGGACTCTTGCCAAATAAACTGAAGGGAGTTCTTCTTCTTTTTTTCTTCCTTTTTTGAAAATTTCACTGATTTGACTTCTCAGGTTGGGAGCGTAAGCTTCCTCGATCGAGGCAATTAACTTTTGAAAGCAATCTCCCCCAATGGAAATTTGATGGTCGCTACGATATCATGGGGAAGGACTGAAGCCAATATTCTTACGCGTTCCTTTGGATCGTCCACTCCATTAAGTTTGAAAACGGTAATAGTAGTGTGTAACCAAGTCATCATATTACGCAAATCTAACTTTGGAATAGCGCAATAGGCAGACTGGTCTTTGGAGTCCCCCCAACGAGGGGGAGACTGTGGGGGTAACAGATCTTGCTCGTAGCGGGGTATGAAGGTCCTGACTTCCTTCCCCATCGGAGTTCGAATTTTCTTCTCTCCGAATTGGAGATTTGGGGGAAGAGGGGGAAACGTTCGAAGTTTTCGCCGAAGCTTTTGATGCAGTATTTGACTTTCCCCTACCCCTCCCGGTTTTAAATCGGGGAGATCTTTTTTTATGGCTGGGCATCTTAAAGTCCCTTCTGCCCGTTTCTTTATCATTTTTTTTTTTTTTTTTTTGCCGGTGATATTATTTGAAAATGGAGCTCTTTTTCACAAGACTAGCGACTTTTAAAATAACGGGATTCTTCTCGCTAATTGTTATGTAATAAAGTTATGAGAGCTATGTTACCAACGCACTAAGACTTTATTTTGTTACCAAAAATTTTTCACAGTATATGGGTCTTCACTTAGCACTATATTTGTTTATTGCACTTTTCACTTTGCACAATCACGTATTTATATTATTATATCTTCTTATCTTGGCTTCTTTTATCAAAGGGTTGTATGACTGATGTCACTCTGGGCGTCACCAAAAAGCTATGTACAAAGACAGATCTCTATAATGATTAATTGGCCCTATTTGAGAGATCACTATATATAGACTAAATAATAATATAGTTTAACGGAATAGTGAAACATTCTTTATTTATTTCTTTATTAAATTAAGTATGTCTACTGACTTATTTTACATGAACAGCACATTATAGATATTCACAGTTCAAAAGTTATGCTTTTAAAATGCTTTCAATTTAAATTACCATTACAATATCAATTTTATGACCGAGAGAGCGTCAGATGTTGGCTCTCTGATCTACATTTTCTAACTGAACTCTATGCCATTTGGCACAGGCGTTTTGGGAGCCAGAGGCACCTCGGTGACCTTGGATAATACACAATAAGAAAGAAGGCAACAATTATTTCGGCTTGTACAACAGGACTTATACAAGGTTTTCTTCCAACTGTGTACCAGAAATCTTGGTAGCACTTACATATATCCTTTATAAATTTTATACAATGTAACGAGTACGTACATATATATAATATATATATATATTATATATATATATACTATATATATATATAATATATATATATATCTATATTTATATATAATATATATATATATTGTATATTTATATATATATATATATATAATATATATATATATATATTATATATATATTATATATATATTTTATTATATATATAATATATATTAATATAATTTATATATATATAATAGTATATATATGAAATAAAGAGTGGTCCAGCTTCCTTAAATCAGCTTTGGATAAAATGACCATAGGTTAAGTTTTTAATCTTCATTTTAAAAGAGATGACATCTTGAACGCCTTAGCTGCGGATTAAGCGTTTAACTATAGTCAAAATATGAGGTTGAACTAGGGGCGATGTAGAAAATTTAAAAATATAAATATATTAAATTTAAATAAATTTAACTTTAAATAATTTTAGAAGAAGAGGTGGTGACGTCGTAATATAAATATACTATATATATATAGTATAATATATTATATATAATTAATATATATATATATATATATTTATATATATATATATCATATTATTATATATAGTATATATATATATATATATATATATAATTTCAGGTTGCCGGTCATGGTAGACAGGAAGTGGTGTGTGTATGTGTATGTATTCGAGTAGTCGAAGCGAGGCGAGGCAATGGCCTACCGGGTGCGCGGTGCGGTGAGATCCCAGAGGCCTGGACTCAGGAACCGACCCAACGACTCTGGACCACCGGGAATCGATCCAGCGACCTCGGAAACCCATATATATAATCACACCAAACGCGAACCCAAAAACTAGAAAAAGGATAGGGTGGCAGAAAAAGGCTAGATTAAAGGGATAGGTGATAGCATAATATGACGTCATAGCCTATAAATACTAGAAAAGGCTAAGTATGCCAAAAAGTAGCTAAAAGTAACTTTAGAAAGCTAAAAATGGCCAAGGTTGCCAGATTTGAACCGTAAACGGTCCAAATCACCACTCTTGTTAACACGTTCCTATTGAAGACCAAACCTCGGCGTAAAGGAGTAACACTTCATCATTCCAAACTCTTGAAATAGTCGGTGGAACAGTCGTGCATTTAGGATCCTTGAATTGATTGTATTTGCCATCTTCACAACGTTATTAAGTACTAATTTTAAATCAGGTGGGAGAGATTTTGATGCCAGAGCCAATCAACGAAGCAAGCTATGAAGATGCCTTATTCAGGATTCGTCTCATTCACCCTTCCTCGAAACCCTGATCGATGATAAAGCATTGCTGGTGTTCTGTCAGTTGTTCAAGTACATATAGCATTCCAAGAAAATCCTTCAGTCTCAAAAAATTTTGAGATTTCAAGGAATTTGTATCTATCTTTTGTAGTCGATTCTATGACGGTACAAAAATTCTTCTTTGAAATCACCACCACTTAAGTATCGTGCAAACATCAGGAGTTGAGCACAAGCACTCATGTCAGGTGACTCATCAAGCTGGAATTAAAAATTTTTCCAAAGGTGCTTATTTAAATTTGTCAATCACTTGCTGTTTGATAACTTCAGACATAACTACTATTCGTACACAAACAATATCATTTGAGAGAGGAACTGATGTAACTTCCTGTTCAGATCACATCCAATAACACACCGTACAATATCTTTTCAACAAAAGAACTATTAACTTCTCTGCAACGTTGTAAGTTTTTTCTTGTGCAATTCTCATTGATAACATGTAAGATGATCGTAATCCAGCTTCAATGCTATGCCTGAGATGTCCGGAACGATCAAGTCGTATTCGTTTCAATCCCTCTTCTTTCTGCTTGAAAGAGGTTTCATTCTTTACTTATCAAATTTGAATGACAGCTACTTAGGTGTAGCTTGTAGAAGCTTTCCTTCATGCATTCTTGGGATTTAAGCTTTGTGGAATATAACACACTGTGAAAATTCACTTCCACGTCTGTCAATAGTAGTGAATCCAAACATAATGTAACTGCCATCATACTCTCATTTCTTCATTGATGAAACCATAATGGTTTCTGAATTTGTAAAGTAATTTTTATGCAGCCAAAGCCATATACATTGCTAGAGTTGATTTGTATGAAGGGTTAATTTTGATACCTTCTAGAAATTGAAGCTCTTTCGAGAACGATTCTTTCTGCATAGTCCGCAGACAATACAGACGCGTCTTTAAATCATGATTATTTGTTACACCTCTTGACAAGGCTCCAAATTTGAATAACAAAGCAACTACTCGATGTAGAGTGTGCAAATTTGAATATTTGGACAAATTCACTACAGGAGGTTCATTGTCACATTGAACAACAGCAAAAACTGGATATGTTGTTTCCAGTTCAGCCGATGGCTAATAAACATTATTTAATGAGAGCTATTTTGGCAATTTAATCCAAAAAGACATTCTTTTGGAACTATTTGAAGGAAATGCCTCTGTTCAGAAGGTCCGCTGGATTATCTTCTGTTTTGACGTAGAGAAACTTGGGACTCAACGAATTATTTCGTCATTCGAGAGGCGCGAAGTAACTCATAGGGCGAATATCTGCACTCCGTCTTCTTCACCATTTTGAAGTATCGTCTACGAGAGATTGAGAAAAGAGAGAGATCTCATCAGTGTGCTCAGGGCGAGATAGAGCGGAGGTACGGTAGAAGACTCGAGTACTCAAGGTATCGACGCGAGATCGAGGAGCGTGTAGCGATGCAGCTCTCGCACGTTAGTTCCATTCCTCGAACTTGACACCCTACAGTCCACTCAACATTTGTGTCAAACACTTCAAGGCCAAAAACACTGAAAATAATTCTAAACAGGGAAACATTCTTCCTTTTGCAAGCGCGATTTTTTCGTTTGACCAAATAATATTTGGATCCTCTGCCGCTGAAGACACATACACCACGAAGACATAGGCAACAGTGCTTGCATCACAGAAATATATTAATGACTTAAAATCAGGTTCTCTCTACTGCAGACTGAGATGCTCATATAAGATAAGAGACACGAGCTGTAGTGGATTAGAGGAGCTATATGGAGTCTTATCGGCAATCTCTAAGGCACGTCTGTGGACGAGGTCTCGTGTCTGTCACGGGAGCGCTCCATACTGCCATGAATTTGGAATTTGGGAAGACACTGATTAGCGTTGGCAGTGATGCAGTGAGCGATCGCAAGCCAGCAGGATGAGGATAATCCGCTACGTAGTCTACTAGAATGTGGTCACGACGGCTGACGGACATGCCCTCGAGATTCTATGCTTCATAGAAGTATTGCGCCACATTGATTCGCGACGTCGTGACGGAGGAAGGTTAAGTGAGTGTAATGGGATAGAGATTATACTTTCTGCGAGCTAATGCTACGCGTCACAATGATAGAAGCTGCATATTTGGTATGGTATCGAGATATTAATCTATCTGATGAAAGCACATTCTGGAACAGTGAGAGTCTTCGAGGCATTATACGCCTGGACTTAGTCAATTGAGCTTCTGTCAATAGGAAACAAGAGTAGCAGTAATGATATGGAGGATATCTGGCGGTACAAAAGTAACTAAATGTATTGTATCTTCATGCACTGACTAGCGTCGTCATGCTCGAGCCGCTGAGAGGATTGGAGATATGGAGCGCTATTACGGAGAGCAGGCTAGCAGGAGATACCATGGTTTAGAGAGCAGATCGGGACGTACATACCTCGCTGGACCACGTGATCGTGTAAAGAGGATTAGGCATTCACTGAGTCATGACGCGCTATATGCGAGAGAGTCCTGAGAGACAGATGAGAAGCTAGAGGACGTTGATCCGACAGGAGGAATATCATACTAGCTAGACACGGTAGGATGGAGATATGATAGAGAGTCGAAGAGGAATAGAGATCGACGTCGATAGAGGTATGCGCTAATTGAGGACGTAATAATGATGATCTTTATAAAATTCGTGCAAATTAGGAAAGAGGAAGGAGTCGTACAAAGAAAAAATTGTCAAGGACAGACGGATGGTATTTATTCTGAAGCGATAGAGAGGTACATGCGACGACGACGAGGTAAAGTTTTAATGGTGACATTGCTATATAACGATCATAGGCACATAATAATAGCGGGATAACCAGGTCACACGCCGAAAGAGATTGATGGTAGCATAGACAGACATCGTCGAGTCCAAAACGCAGAAGGATTATCTGGTCCCAACTCTAGAGTTTTAAGCTTCTCATCTGGAGGAAAGTCTTCGATATGTCCGGACAGCATCATCGAAACAAGTGCCGGTTTTGTTTTGTTCTGTAGGACAGTAATGATTATTCGAGAGATAGGAGGCATCAAATCCAACGCGCGTCCGTTGATACCGAGTATGCTCTAAGTATAACGTGAAGAAGGAGCTGCAACCTATTTTCAGGAGACCTAGGTCAAGTTAAAAGAGGATGCTGCGTGGGATTCGAATTGGTTTGATCGTCACTGTGAAAGGCACCTGTTTGAATTATAGGGCTTCTGTGGGGGTATACCCGAGATGAATTATTAGCTAGACTTTCTAGATGCTTACCGTGCCACAGCCGTCGAGCTTAATAGGCACCTATCCGTCGTTTGGATATTTCTTGAATATATGTTCGCCCAGATACTTGTCCCAAGAGCGCAACATTAAATTAAGTATCAATCTTTTAACTTGTTGCGCAATCGTGAGGGCATAGAGCACGACGTGATTTGAAATACGGAACTCGTACGTGATAGAACGGGCAATTTTGAAAACTTACGAAAGGTATGCGAAGGCAATGATGTGAATCTTTCTCTCAGAAGAACTTTCATTTAGCCTTTAGCGTGGAATCTTTATTTGAATATTTTCGCGCCAATCGGAACGCTGGCGTCTCCGCTCATGTAGTGTGATTACCCAGGTTAGTAATTTAGCATGAAGAGATCCGCAGGCCCAAGATCTCCAAATCCCAAGGACTGACGTTTCATGAGTATGGAGAAGAGAAATCAGGGATCGAAGTACGCAGGGGATAGGTTGCCAAGCGGTCCGACCACGAAATTAATAAGACATGTCTTCGGGAATTCCCTGGAGCTTCGTGGCGCTCGAGTGGCGAGTTGGTTTTCGAATATTTTGGAAGAGTATCAGCATGGGACGCTGTAGATTTTTTGTTCTACATCGAATTTTTTGACCGTAGCACTCGGGGCGAGAGATCTGTACGCTAAAGATCATCTTACTCTATGAAAAGGTGCTAAAAGATATCAGGTCCGAGAAGGGCACGTCGCCATGACAGATCTCGAAAGACTGGCCAGACTATCATTTGGAATGCGGCGGCTTTTATATGTATGTTTTCAGAGTAGAATGAAGAGTGTCCCCCGATGCTCCCATTATGCAGGCAGACTCTTAAATATATGAACCGCGGTCCAACATGATTATTTTGACTATCTAATACCACTTTCTGAATCTCTGCAATTTAGGTACATACGTCATTGTTTAAATGAGACATCGCGTCTCGGGAGATACTGTCTTTTATATAGCAACGAGAGCTGATATCGCATTATGAGGATATGCGCTTGAACAGGTAGGGGGGAACTTAGATGATTTTATGCCAGTATACAACATACGCCATTGACTCTACATTTTAAGACCACTCGCAAGAGACTTAAGGTTCTCTTACCAAGTAATTTTTATGGAAGCTGCTTGGCGAATTGAGGAAAATATTTTCCATCGATTCCCTATTTTTGAGGACGCTTCCGATGAAAGTATTGTGGACTAGACATGCTAGACGCTAGTGAGCAAAGCTACATAGAACGTGTGCGAAACGTATGTTTAATATCGCCTTTAATGCAAGCTTGGGGAGAGGAGTGGACGCGGCCAGAAATAATACTGGCACCTTATTTGGGTGAAGACAGAACCTGTAGTTAATTCATCAGATAGTTGATCTATGTAGATCCGCAATCGGCGTGTGACTAACTTCTTGGCTCTGCATTTCGCTGGACTGGCGCATCGTTGCAACGAGGCGGAACTACCTCCTTCTCGTGAAGAAAAGCCAAGGCGCCGAGCACAGTTATCTATTGATGTGTACTGATGATACATGACTGCTGTATGCTGGAGATTAAATGGTCAACATTTGCCGAGCGACATGGGTGATGCTAGCTTCCTGCTTCGTTGTCAATGCGAAATTATTAGCTGAGAAAGATGCCTTCATACATTATGAGGCAGCTGACATTCGCTAAGATGCGCTAAGCTCTCTACGTGAATTTATCTCCTACGTTCAGATCGTGCACAGTAAAGAAACCAATAAGCGAGAATATCGTGCGTTACAGTGACAATTCTAAACATTTAGACGGTATAAATATACTAGCAATTAGAGGAATCTGTTGACGTACTAAGTTCGAATTTCGTTTTTTGATGTAGAAAAATTTCCAGCATATATCGCTCTACAGAAGAGCGTTATACAGACTAGGAGATTGGTGAGTTATGAATTTTACATACTAACAAAGAGTAGAGGCAACTCTATTGACGCAAGAGGGCTCTCAAAACCGCCTTTTAGCGTAGGGGCACCGGATTGAATTTTTCCCCTTCCCTTCTCGCATAGGGGCCTCCAAAATTATACGCTTTCAATCCTGTGTGATGAATTGCGCGATCCAAGAAAGCGCATTGAAGTTGTCCAGATTAATAATGACTCATCGAGCTTGATCAGAGCGCACGAGCCCTGCACGCTGAGTAAAAAGTTCGCGTGTTGATCTAGCGAAAGGAAATGCTGCGCAGTAATATATATAGTACTGCTAGATACTGTCGCATGAGAATACGTCACGTCAATTATGTAACCTAATGATGACTCTGATCTCAGGACTATCTTCAGGGAGAACAAGAAATATCAGTAGCTTCGAATCGACTTATCATATTTTTTAGTATATATGATGAGAGATATTTCTAAATTGGATAGCTCATAGATGCGGTAATTTTATTGAACACCGCAGTAATCAACAATGTTTAGGATGTAATACGAGACCAAGTTTAAAGGTTTATTAAGATAATTATTTCATTAAAGTGACCTTGCCTAAAGTTAAGTGCTCACATATCCTTGAGCGCATGCAGATCAAATAAAGATTTCAAAAACTGCAATTGGTTGCATGCATTGGAAATATTACTTTTCTCCTCCCGCATTTTATAATCATTGGAAGTCAAGCTAGGAAAGAGAGGCGGCAAAGAATGCCTGTCCTCGTCTGTCACCCTGAACTCCTGACACTTATTGCAGGTACTATCGACTTCACTCTAGATGATTGAATTATTTATAGAATTCTGCATTACTGACGAGATATTCGTTCTTCATAGAGCCACTTAAACTGCAGTATCGCAGACGGAGAGTGAAATGGCCGATCTTCAGTCGCGTTTTCATCGCCGATTAATTTTTTTCTATTTTGAGTATTTCTTTTGAGTATTTGAGTATTTTTTTAAAACTGGCATTTTAAGATTATTTTCCTCGTCTAAGATAGACGAGTGATATTAAAGAATTGAAAATTTTGTGATGATTTCTTCAATCAGAGCATCAAAGTTCTTTACTTCTTCCAATTTGGAGGAAACAATTTGATTATCTTCATTGCTCCTGTTGAAGGAAGATCAAGAAGATTTTTGAAAAGGGGAGTGATTTTTCTTTTAATCACCGCTCTCAGTCTCTTGATAAGGGAACCTCTTTTGTTAGGTTGATTAATTCTTCAAAAGAAAGGGTGTCATTGTCTCCCCTCTCAAATTCTACAGTGACACTGTCCTCCAAATCCGACACCATTTGTCGGAGCGAATCATTATCAAGAAGAGACATCTTTTAAATAAATATTTGAAAAAAGCAAAGATGACTAACAAAAAAAAAAAATGCTACTCAATAATATCAGAGCAAACGCCCGAACTTAAATTTAATATAAACTACCACCTATGAATAAATATACATTGTCTTCAAAAAATAAAAAAGGGTAAAAAAATACCCAGATGACCCAAAATAAAATTTTCCGCAAAGAAAAATAATTGTCGAAAGTTTGTATGCTAAAAAGCTGAGAATAAAATAATATAAGAGTAACCGGAAGGAAGCATACGACTAGTGGCAGAGAGAGTCTCGAACTATATTTTGATGTAGAGTTTCTACAATATATACAGTACGGCGCTCACTATACTAACAGAGAAAGATAATAGCTATTATGATAGATTGATATATGCAAGTATAAATTAGTACGTATATATACTATATTATATATACTATATATAAATATATATGGTATAAGTATATGCTTAGGTATATTTTAATAGTAATTGATATATATATATAATGTAGAGTATAATATATTATAGTAATAGTAGCATAAGCCTATATGCTATATTCGTAGCGAGGTAGTGATGTATCATGAATGCTGAAGGTGATGCATGATTTTATAACGATGTGTAGTGCAGGCACTGTATCAAAAGTATTAGTAGAATAAGCGTCAGTAGTATTATAGTTATATATATATATAGTATTATTATATTAATATATATATATATATTTCTATATTATATATATATAAATATTATATAATATATATATATATATATATAATGTATATAGTATATGAATAATATATATATATATATTAAGTAATATCAATATGAATATATAATATAATTATATTATATATATATATAACTATATATGTAAATTATAATATATAGATATATATATATATATATATATATAAGTTATATAAATAGTATATATATATAATATAATTAACTATATATATATAAATATATTAATATATCTTATATACTATATAATAGATAAATATAAATATATAAGATATTATAGATATAACAGTAGCCTTACTATGATATTATTAGTATAATTTATAATATATCTATATTATATTAATATTATATATATATACTAATATTATATAATATTATATATATATATATATATATCTGATATATATATATGTAATTTATATTATATATATGCTATATATTATATATATATAATATATATATAGCCAATATATATATAGGTGACATTTGGTTTAGAGCGACAACTATCATCCATCCATATCTCAAATACTACAATAGTTACAGGAAAATGGAATACATTGTTGGAATCCTGGCAAATTTTATTGCGGAAACTGTATAAAAAAAAAAAAAATAAATAAAAAAAAAAAAAAAAAAAAAAAAAAAAAAAAAAATCATATCTAAAAACTACAATAGCTACAGCGGAAAAGGAATACATTTTTGAATCCTTGAAAATTTTAGTAGGAAAATGTAAAAAAATAAATAAATAATAAATAGAATAAAATAATAAGTATTGGCTATTTTTTTTTTTAGGAGCAGGGACATAATAATATAATAATATATTTGTAAAGTATGGAATGCACGGCAATGTAGGGGCCTCGAGCCGACGGGAACACAGGGGGGACGTTTTTTACCATACCCGTAGGTGAGGGGCGGAGAACCCACGCGACACCCAAATACCAAGAGAGCGGGGGTTCCCGAGACCCTCCCGGAGGGGGGAATTAGTCCTACCCCGTAGTTTCCCCGAAGGGCCGGAGACCCGCGACTTCTAACCATACGGTGCGGTTACCTTGGTATTCTTAGGTAAAAAGTAAAAAAAGCAAAATTTAATAGACATTAAGAACGTATTTATTTTTAACGAGTAAGCCAATAAAGGTACTCTAAATAGGTCTCTCTAATTCATATTACCATGATAAGAGTATTTAGCAATAAATATTTTTTATTTTTTTAATGTTTTTTACATTTTCCTATCTAAAATTGTACCAGATTCCACAAATGTATTCTTTTTCGCTGTAGCTATTGTCGTTTTTGAGATTCTTTTTTTTTTTTTTTTTTTTTTTTTTTTTTTTTATTTAACATTTTCCGCCTAAAATTGGAACCATGCATTTCCCAACAATGTATTGACCTTTCCCTGTAGGTCTGATTGGTAGTTTGTGAGATAGTGGAGGTTGGATGTATAGGTTCTCGGCTCTAAACCCTATATATACCTAAAATATATTATCATATAATATATATATATATTAAAATATTATGAATATACTCATGTTTATTAATATAGTATATACTATATATACTTATATATATATATATAATTAATATTATATATAGTATATATATATATTATCATAATATATATATACTTATATATATTATATATATATAATATATATATAGTATTTATATAGCTTAATATTTATATCTTTATCCGTTTTAACAGACTCCGTCAGTTTTGAATCTTTTTTTATTTTTTTTAATATATTTCTAGTATAATGGTGATCCACTAACAACTCAATTTCAGTGGTAACAAAACCTTTTCAAAATTTATAGAGATTTTTTACGTTTTAAGACGCCGTAATTTCTTAAATTTGTTTTCTTTTTTTTTTTTTTTTTTACTAAAGGATACCCAAGGCGTAAACTCGCAAAGAATGGCAGGAGTGCGGGGTCTCTCGGCCTGTCGGTGGGGAAACTACAGGGTAGGACTATTCCCCCTCCGGGGGGTCCTCCGAACCCCCGCTCTTTTTGGTATTTGGGTGTCGCGGGGGTGCCTCCGCCCCTCCCCTACGGGGTATTGGAAAACGTCCCCTTCTGTCCCCCGTTGGCTATAACCCCTAAATTTCTTTTTTTTTTTTTTTGCATTTTTTTTATTAAGATTTTTTTTACATTGTTGGTAATAAAGCTTTATACGCTGATTCAAATATGTAATTGGTTTCCTGTAAGTAAGTGTGGTACTTTTCGAGATATTCATACTTGATTTAATATATATATATAGGCTCTTTTTTTTTTTTTGTTTTTCTTAGTTATCAGAAGGCTTATACGCTGATTCCTAACATTATGTAATTGGTTTTTCCTGTAAGTGTAGTACTTTTCGTTATGGTGTCATGTTGTTGAAAAATATTTAACATAAATGTGATTTTTAAAATTATTTAAAAATACTTCGAGACTTTGGAATCACTGCCGTTACCAGACTGGAAAATTCTAATTGTTTGGTACATAATAGTAGCAATATATAAAAAAAAACAAAAAAAATTAAACCTTGACGGGAGTCGTACAAACAGAATAGGACCTATTACTATATAGTATATATATAGTATATATATATATATATATATATATATATTAATATATATATATACTATATAACTAATATATATAATATAATTATATATATAGTATACTTATATATATATACTATATATATATTATATAGCCTATATATAATAATATGATCTATATATATATATATATTATAATATATATATATTAATAGTATATATATGTATATATGATAATATAGATAGATCATATTATAGTATAGTATGCGTAATATAATTATATATAGTATACTATATTATAGTATGATATTTCATATTTTACTATATATACTTATATGTTACTTGTCACGTGTATAAGAACGCTGAGGTGGGGAATTTGAGCTTCATACATCTCAGATTTCGGCAATGACTGCATCATATCTTTCGTCTAAATATGAAAGATTTATTATTTTATCAATTTCTTAGTAATTTATTTATTATTAATCAATGATGATATCAATGTTAGAACTCGGGTCATGTCAATTTTTTTCTTACGTTCTTTGGTGTGAAGTTTTGGTAATAATGAAAAAGTAAAATTTACTCTAAAGTGAAAGAGAAAATAAGTTAATCAATATTTACAGTATTGGTTAAGCTCGATAAATTTTTAATTCTTTTCTTTTTAATTTTACTTTTATAGATTTCGTTTCTTTAAACAATTTTTATTTAATTATTTAACTAGACAGTTCCGTTAATATTCTCATTCATTGTTTTTCAAATATTTTAATATTTTTATTTATGTTTCTTATGTATTTAATTACATTACATTAAAACATAGAGGAATTAAATATTTCGTCAACCACAGTGTGTTATATTCAATTACTAGCCTACTTTGCGGGAGGTAAATATATAATCATTATTTTTTAATTCTGAAATTTATTAAGGTTAGGTTTTAAAGGCCGATAGATTTTTTTTTGGTTAGTGTTAAGGTTCTTTAGTTAGGTTTGGTTATGGTTAGGTGTTAAGGTTTAGGTTAGGTTAGGTTATGGTAGGTAGGTCTAGGTTGGTTATGGTTGTTAGTGTAGGTTAGGTATGTTAGGTGGTTGGGTAGGTTAGGTTAAGGTTAGGTAGGTTAGTGTTGTTAGGTTTGGTTAAGGTAGGTTAAGTTAAATTAGGTTTGGTATTATAGCTATAGGTTAGATTATGGGGTAAATTAGGTTATATTGCATTGATTACGAAAGTTAAATTTTTAAAAAATAAAATTAATTTATTTCACAATGTTAAATATTAATTCACCCTAATCTAATATGCATTGGTGATCAAAACATGACGGTGGAAATACATGAAAAATTGACATTAATCGAACAAATGTTGAACAGTACGGTTGGATGTTTTTAAATATAAGAGCTAAAAAAACAAAAAAAGGTAATGAACAGAAAGTTGATTATTTCATATAATTGCGAGTATTCGAATTACCTACTCAGAAATGAATGGAAAAAATCTATTTGGAAGAATATTGAAACTGTAGTAGAAATTTTAAAACATATACTATATATATATTATTATATTATATATTATATATATATAATTATATATATAGATATAAATTATAATAATAATTACTCAGATATTATAGAGTATATATAATATTATTAAGTATATATATAATATTAAGTATATATATAATCGTTATATATTATATTATAATATATATATAATTATTTTTGTTATAAGCATAATGTATCTGACATTTAAAACTATCACTTCCATTAATATATTACTGAGTTAATTTTGAAGTTATTCTCTTTTTACCATAACATTTTATAAATTCAAACTGAAGTTGTAAAAATTTAACCTAAAATTGTATGACCCAGAGAAAAACGTAAGGATTATTGACCATGAGCCGACACTCCATACATTAACTTTGATCAGCTATTGTGAATTCTATGCTAAGGGATAATGATAACTGTAGGATTTAGTTTATTTATGTTAAATATCTGTAAGTTTCATGTAGATGGAGTCGCGCTGTTAGTTAATATATATTAGATATGTACTATTTAATATTTATATATATATATTATGATACTATATATGACATTTTAATATATATTATGTATATTAATATATAGTATATATATATATATAAGTATATATATTTCAGTAAAGTATATGCAAAGTTTATGTTATTTAGAGCTTTTTGCCTAATCACTCGTGCTAATAAATATATTATTAATATATTATTAAGTAGTATTTAGTCTCTTATTTTCAGGAGCTCAACTTCATCACCTTGCAAAATCTTCTAGCAATTGAATCGCTAGAAGCTTATAAGGAAAAGAATCTTCATCTTACAAACAGTGAGATTAATTTATATTTCTCTAGACAACAGAAATTTTTAGATCTATATTTTACAGGGAACCCGTCAGAACAACTCGGCCCTTCTTGACAAATTGGGGCCTGACAGCGGGATGTTCTTTCTTTCTTACCTGATTCTTTTGTATAACTATCTCTCTCACGCATTGGACCTATAGACTGATAGTCCAATAGCCAAGGACGTCTTGGCCTAAGACAAAGACCAGCTGTTAGAGGTTCAATCGAACGAATATATGCAACGTGCTTTCCCGGAAGAAGCCGAACGCAAGCTAGGTCTCTAGAGAGAAAAAGAGATTAAGGCATCGAGAAGAAGACAGATTCAAGTAAGAAAGACGAGGAGAACGTCAAGCTATCCTAAGAAGAAGAGATGCAAGCTAAAAAAGCGAGGAGAACGTAATCGGTACTGGCTATACCGTGAAAAGAAAATGGCAGAAGCCGAGCGCATCAGAAGTTCATGACTGGATCGTATGCAGACCAATGCGTAATTCACTGTGACCACCCGTTTGTAACAACGGCGGCAACGTCCAACGCTAAAGACTAATCTAGCACTCATTCATCGAGGCTACTGACAGATAAATGAATTGCTTTAGTATTAAAAGTATTGAGTATTATGCTTCAGTGCCGTCTAAATGGATGCCGGCTTGTGGTCATCTTATTTAAGTTCACTCCTTACTGGACGCGCCCTGTACTACTATTTAGTAACCTCCCATCCAAAGATACGACTTACTTTGCTAACCTCAAGCAAGCACCTTGAAACTGAATGTAAAACGGAGGAGGATTATCGAGAATTAAACCTAGGGAACGCCCAAATCCGCAGGAAGATGAAAACTCCTCTTCGGGAAAGTGAACTCTCTGACTTAGATTCATTAGCCTCTCGCACTGGATAAATTATTTCCAGCGAGATGTGAAGTAAAGAAGTTCTCGAACGCAACGATGCCAAATACATCATTTCAGCGCCCCTCTTAGAATGACGAGGGCAAAGAATCATAACGTCAGCTCACGAGGCCAACAAGTTTTATTCCTAAGACTGCGGAGTGATAGCGGGAGTAGAGGGGTCAAAGTGCCCATGAAGACCTGCTTTTTCATCCCGGAAGGATAAAGGCAATCTCAAACAAAAAGATGGCAAAAAGTACAATCACGATAAAACGTGGAATTTAAGACGTCAGGGCCTCACGAATTGAAATGCTTGCGATATCAAATTACCACCTAATGCCCGCAGGATAAGAGTTACTGCTCCTGTTTGTTTAATTAACCGAAAGAAGTCGAGCGCACGTTCGGAACTTCATCCTGATGGCAAAATCAAAGTAGAAAGGTAAATCTTTACCGGTAATATCACTGTCGTGTCGACAAATTCGAAAGATAACAACCGAATGCCCATTGCACATGAATAAGATACAACACGTTTCAACCGCTCAACGTTTTAAGGGATACTGGATGTAGTGGTTTAATTATTAAACGCAACCTTGTCCGATGAAAGACATATTCGACAGGTTAACTTTTAGGAAAATGTTACTGATTGAAACAGTGCCTGTGAGGACAGTACCTGGAAGCACATATTTCTACCTGAAAGACGCCAATTATAGCAGGAGGGTATAGAGGCGCTACTGCTTGGATGGAACGGCACTGTACGATCTAAAGATTGGGAAACATCGAAAGTACCATCTCGACCCCGAAGTCCATCGATGTTGAAACAACAGTAGCGGTGGACTCTAAAGATGCTACTCAGCAATGATTAGTGGGACTTGATAAATAACCAGTGTCAGAAGTATCCAGGGAGACGACCCTATTATCTGTACCAATGACGAGTCCGATAAGCCGGCCTGCGCCTAAACGAGGTGAATCCGACAAAGAACGAACCCATCACGAAGTAGTTTACTTAGATTCAAGCACTGATTGAATCATATCCGATGTTTGTAAAGAGGAATGACTCCGCTTACATCCTTTTTAAAATGAGTATGCTCACGAATAACGTGGTCTGGAGATTAAAGAATGAACTTATCAGACTTCACAATAGGTCTAACGAAACAAACTCAAATGCGTTTAAAAGCAACACGATTTCTCGCTGTTTAAGACTTGAAAATTTTTATGGAACAGGGAAGTAAGTATACAGGAGAAAGAAAGAATTAAACATAGGACGCGGAAAATGGGAAGCCCTCAATGTGGGGTATGAATAATGCCACAGCAAAAATCGCCTAGGAAAAGACAAGATTCATCTTGCAACGTTGTTGTCCACCCGAGAAAAAACCCACGAATTCTAAATATGATGTGTAGTAATGAACCATTATTCCCAGTTCGAGAATGAGAGATGGTAACGTTGAATATGTGGCTGTCATCTGTGGTCAGCTCAACGACATAGAATGCAAGGACGATTGGTTCCATAATCCCCAAGTGTCTTCTTAGAAGGGGGGTGGTCACGCTTAAGAAGAACGGCTCGTAGGTTGGGAATTGAGCTCAATCACTCAAGATCGGCTAATAAGACTGCACAAATATCTAATCGTCTAAATTATGGAAAGATTTATTATATTTTCAATTATTAGTATTATTATTATTATTCAATTGATGATTATACATCATGTTAGAACTCCATACATTTAGTTATAAACTTATTAGATACTTATTAGACACTTAATTATAAACTTAACTATTTATATACACAAGGTCTGCAAATTTTAATTTCTGTAAATCTGGATACCGTTGTTAGTTAATATATATATATATATTATATATGATATATATAAGTATTATAAATATATATATATATATAATATATATATAGTATATATATAATCATATATATTATATATAATATATGATATATATATATATAAAGTTATGTATGGGGCTTTTTGGCCTAATCACTCGTGCTATAACATGTCTTATTAAATATTTAAGTATACTTTGAATCGTTTCATTATCCTTTCTTAATCGTGAGATTATTTAATATTCCCCTAAGGCCTAGACACAGAATAGATCTATATTTTCACAAGAACGCCGCCAAAAGGCAAATCTGCCCTTCTTGAATATATATTATAATAATATATATAATATATAATAGTAATATATATAATATATAATATATATAATAATATAGTATATATATATATTTATATAGTAATAATATGTAATAGTATATATTATAATTATATATAATATAATATTAATATATAGTATATCTATATTTAGTAACTTGATATTGGAATGTTATTGGACCTATTTACCCAGATCCCCTTGATTATTGCAATAAAATAAAAATAGTTTTGTATAGCGAACGCTTCTTGTATTCTTTCTTGTATTAAATTTCTTTCTAATGAACTCTTTTACATGAAACAGCTAAATTAAGTTATTTCACTATTGTGCAAAATAAATGTTTTATCTTAATTATCAAGCTTCTATTTAAATTCTTAAATCCAGACTTTCGCATGTAGCTGTTAGCAATTCTGACCCAAGAGAGTGCCCAAGGATTCATGTTATCTCTCTGGGGCTCTTTACTCTTAATGACCTTTCTGCCAGCGGGCGATGCCGTTGAGAGGAAAAGTCTCATTGGTTACCTTAAGAGCCTCATAAGTTCAGTCATTTTTAAATGTAAAATGTTGCTAGATTGCGTCAATGTAAAGCTAAGTGTAAAATTATATGAAAAACATGCTCTTGTTGGCGCATGGAAGACCATAAGGTCTGTATGAAAATCTTTCATTTTTTTTTATTTTCAATTTTTTTCTTTTTTTAACTAAAGCAATTCCCTGGGTAAACCGCAAAGGATTATGAGCCGGGACTCTCGGCCTACGCCGGGAGACTGTCGGGTGGACTTTCCATCCACCCCACTATCCCCGTCGGGCCTCGATGCCTCTATAAAAAAAAAAAAAAAAAAAAAAAAAAAAAAAAAAAAAAAAAAAAAATTTCCCCCCATACCAAATTTCATAGGTTGATTCCAAATATGTTATTGGTTTCTTGTACAATATGTAGTTTTACGAGAATATCATTGAGAGGGCTTTTGGTAAGTTTGGGCAGATTAAAATTTAGTTTTATAGCAGTAAAATTTACTAATTTATAGTATTTTCGTGTGAGCATTAAGTGACATACTTAAGTTACTTTTACATATTATATATATTAAATATTATATACTATATATATATATATTAGTATATATATATATAATATATATATATATATAATATTAATATATATACATATATGATAAAAAATAGTATATATATTATATTTAAATAAAAAAATGATATATATATATATATATAGTATATTACATATATATCATATATATATATATAATATAATATATATATATATAAATACTATATAATATATATATTTATACTATATATAATAATATAATAGTATATATTATATAAATATTATATATATATTGATATATATATATATATATATGATATAATTACTATTATATTATATATATAGTAGTATATATATATTATATTATATATATATTTATATATATATATTATATATAGTTTATTAATATAATATATAGATTTAAATGTGTATAATACTATATATATATATAGTCTATAGTAATTATATATATATAGTACTTATATAATATATTTTAAAAAAAGTTCACCAACCTCAGGGCATAGCCCTAGTCTAAGAGGGAAATCTTCTCTGGTATTTTCTTCCCTTTACTTCTACGGTGCTCAAACGGTAGAACGACGGAAGTTCGGCATGGAATCAGGTCCGCGGGTTCGAATTCCTAGTGTCGGATCCTAGGTAGAAATTACCGAGAGTAGTCCCCTCCTTGAATAGGGCCTATGCCCGTGAGGTGTGAACTTGTTTAAATATAACTATATATATAGTTATTATCTATATAGTATATATATAGTTATAGTAGTATGATAAATACTTATATAAGTTAATATTGTATATATATGATATATTTAATATAGTATAATATATTATTATTAATATTATAGATATAATATAATATATGATATATAAGTATATATATATAATATATATAGTTATATATTAAGCGTATATACTATATTATATTTAATAGTATAATATATACAAAATATATATATATACAGTATATAGTATATTATAGATATATGATATAGTGAGATATATATTAAGATATATTATATATATGATATAAGTATCATATATATATATAGCTATACTATATATATATATTAGATATCATATATATATATACTATATATATTTATACTTATAGCTATATTCTATTATCGTATTTATTATATATATATATAAAGTATATATATATAATTATACTATAAATAATAGTATATTATATATATATATATATTAAATAATATATGATAGTATATATGTAAAAGTTATAATATATACTTAAGCCCACACGAAAATACTATAAATTAGTAAATTTACTGTATAAAACTAAATTTTAATCTGCCCAAACTTACCAAAGCCCTCTCATGATATCTCGAAACTACGATATGTTGACAAGAAAACCATAACATATTTTGGAATCAACCTATGAAATTTGTATGGGGGGAAATTTTTTTTTTTTTTTTTTTTTTTTTTATTTTTTTTTATTTTTTTTTTTTTTTTTTTTGACCCGGGCCGACGGGGATAGATGGGTGTGAGTCCACCCCGACGTCTACCGGTAGGCCGAGAGGACCCGCCCCCCTCCCGTTTCATTTCTTTGCGGTTTACCCAGGGGAATTGCTTTAGTTAAAAAAAGAAAAAAATTGAAAAAAAAAAAATGAACAGATTTTCTACCCTTATTTCCATGCGCCAACAAGAGCATGTTTTTCATATAATTTACACTTAGCTTTACATTTGACAAGTCATCCAGCAACATTTTTACATTTAAAATTGACTGACTTACTGAGCTTACTTAAGGTAACCAATGAGACTTTTCCTCTCAACGGCATCGCCCGCTGGCAGAAAGGTCATTAGAGTAAAGAGCCAGAGTAGATAAATACTTGGCACTCTCTGTGGCTCAGAATATTAAAGTACATAGAAGTCGCACGTACAACACCAGCTTGATAAGTAAAGATAAACATTATTTTTGCACAATAGTGAAATAACTTAATTTGTGTTCATTTAAAAGAGTTATTAGAAATAATTAATAAAGAAATGAATAAAGAAGCGTTTCGCTATACCAAAACTATTTTATTTTTTGCAATATCAAGGTGATCTCGTAAATAGGTCCAATTAACATTCCAAATATCAAATGTTATATAGGTACGTATATAGATAATATTATATATATATATATATAATATATATATATATATTATTATATTATAATTATATATAGTATTATATATATATACATATATAATATATATATTATATATATTATATATATATAATACTATTAATATATGATACTAGTCATGAAGCAGATTGCTTCTTGCGGGTTCTTGTAAATATAGATCTAATTCTGTTGTCTAGGCCTTAGGGGAATATTAATAATCTCACTGTTTAGTAGGATGAAAAGATAAGAGTAACTACTTTATAACTATTTAATAATGACATTTAGTAGCACGAGTGATTAGGCAAAAAACTGCCCCATACATAACTTTGCATCATATATATACTATATCTAAATGGTTAAATGATATACATCGATATACGTATTTTAATATAGTATGAGTTTTCTTATATTCGACCATAGATCAGGCACTATATATAGATAGTATAATATATGACTATATAAACTAAACGGTTAATCCAGATTACAGAATAAAATTACAATATTTAAATAAATACCACTAATTGCTAAGTTTAATTAATTAATTTTAGCATAGAATTCACAATAGCTGATCAAAGTTATAATGTATGGAGTTCTACTATTACCATTATCATATTGATAATAATAATAAATACTAAATAAATGTTTGATAAAATAATAAATCTTCCATAATTTAGACGTAGGAGTATTTAGAATGCCGTCGATTCTTACTGCCCGATCTTGAGTGATGAAGCTCAAATTCTCGACGTCGGCGTTCTTATAACGTGACATCCCCCTTCTAAAAGACATTGGGTTGGAACCAATCGTCTTGGCACTTCTATGTCGTTGAGCGACACAATGAAGCCAACTATCAGTTAGCCTAATCTTCATGGTCTCGAACTGGACGAAAGCTATACTACACATCATTATGTCTTAGATTACGTGGGTTTTTCCTCGTGGAAGCAACAACCGGTTTGCAGATGGAACTCTTTGTCTTGTCTACGGCGTGTGAACTGTGGCATATTCAATTACGCCACCATTGACGGTTTCATTTCGCGTTCCTATGTGCTTATATTTTTCTTTCTTCTGTACTGTCTACTCTGTTCATTAATTTCAGTTTAAATTGGGTGTAAAGGGGCGTGTGCTTTAAACGCATTTGAGTGTTTCGTTAGACCTTTTGTAGGTCTGCATAGGTTCATTCCTCTTAATCTCCAACCTTTGTTCCGTGGATAACCTCAACAACCTCATTTTAAAAGGATGTAAGGCGGAGTCATTCCTTTACAACATCTGGATTGATTCATCCAAGTGCTTGACTAAGTAAGACTACTTCCGATGGGTGTTTCGTTTGTCGTTCGCTCGTTTAAGGCGCAGCGGGCTTTACGACTCGTCATTGTCAAATAATAGGTCCGTTCTCCCTGGATATTCGTGACACTGGTTATTTCATTCCATAATTCATTGCTGAGCATCTTAGGAGTCCTACCGCTCTTTGTTCTCAACATCGATGCTTCGGTCCGAGGGTAACTTTCGCTGTTTCCAATCGTAATCGTACAGTGGCGCATCCAAGCAGAGTGCCTCTACCTCTCCTGTATAAATTGGCGTTTCAGTAGAAATATGTGCTTCCGGTATTTATCCTCATAGGCACTGTCTAATCTAGTACATTTTCCTAAATTACCTGTGACATCGTCTTTCATCGACCAGGTTGCGTTTAATAATCTTTAAACCAACTACTATCCAGTAAATCCCTTAAAACGTGGACGCGTTTGGACGTTACTTTTCATGTGCAATAGTATTTGGTTGTCCATCTTTGAGATTTGTCGACGATGAACAGTGATATTACGTATGATGTACTTCGTGCTTTGATTTTTGCATCATGGATGAAATTACGAACGTCGTCGACTTCTTCGTTAATTCAAACAACAGGAGCTCAGTAAACGTTTATCCTGGTGATAGTGGTAATGTTGTAATCGCAGCATTTTCAATTTTCGTTGAGGCCCTGAGTTTAAATTCCACGTTTTATCGTGATTGGTAACTGTTTTTGCCATCTTTGTTTGAGATTGCTTTCCTTCTCGGATGAATAAACCAGGTCTTAGGTCATGACTCGCTCTCTCCGCTATCTTTCCGCAGGTTTAGAATAAAACTGTTGCCCTCGTGTTGACTTATGACTTCTTTGCCCCTCGTCATTTAAGTAGGGGCTTGAATGATGTAGCTTCGGCATCGTTCTTCCGTGACTCAATTTACTTGCCTCTCGCCTGGAATTATTTATCAGTTCGAGAGGGCTAATGAATCTAATCAGATGAGTCACTTTTCCCGCAAAGGAGTTTCTCACTCTTCCTTGCGATATTCTGCGGGGTCCCTAGGTTTTATTCGATAGCCTCCCGTGTTAATATTCAGTTAATAGTGCTTGCTGAGGTTAGCAAGTTAGTCGATCTTCGATGGGAGTTACGAAATACGGTACAGGCGGCGTCAAGTAAGGAGATGAACTTAAATATTAATGACCTACAAGTCCGGCATCCCATTTAAGAGGCTAAGCATAATACCAAAATCTTTTTAATAATATACGGCCATTCATTTCGTCAGTAGCCTCGTTGAATAGCTGTCTAGATTCAGTATTTAGCGTTGACGTTTGCCGCCGTGTTTCAACGGGTGGTTGTAATTTGCGCTGGTCTGATACGATTCTCAGTTCATGATTCTATGCGCTCGGCTTCTGTCATTTTCTTTTTCACGAGTCTAGCATTACGTTCAGATCTCTGTCTTTTTGTAGCTGATTCTCTCTTTTCTTCCAGGATAGCTTGAACGTTCGTCCCTGCGGTCTTCTGCTGAGCTTGAATCCTTCCTTCTTTCTTCAGCTTTAATTCCCTGTGTTTCTCTGGCTAAGGATCGCTATTGCGTTCGGCTTCTTCGCGAAAGTGACACGTTTCCGTTTCCTTTGATGACTCTACAAGCTTCTTTGTTCCTTAAAGGCCAAGATCTTGGCTATTGGACTAGTCACTTTGGTCCATCGTGAGAATAGTTATACAAAGAATCAGGAAGAAAAAAGAACCATCCCGCTGTCAGGCCCCCAATTTGGTCAAGAAGGGCCGATGGCTTCTTGCGGGTTCTATTAAATAATGATCTAATTCTGTTGTCTAGGGGAATATTAATAATCTCACTGTTTAGTAAGATGAAAGATCTTTTCCTTATAAGTTCTAGCGATTCAATTCTGAAGAGAGTATTGCAAGGTGAATGAAGTGAGCTCCTGATGAAAAGATAAAGTACTACTTTATAATATTTTAATAGATATTTAATCATCTGTAGCCATGTAAGTTAAAAAAGCCCGCATACATAACTTGCATTATACTATAAGTATATATATATTATATATACTATAGTAATTATATATATATATATATATATATATATATTAGTAATATCTATATAGTATATTTGGTATATCTTATATAGTATATATAACGTATACTTTAAACGGTATCCAGATTTAACAGAATAAAATTGACAATATTTTAAAATAAAACTAATGCTAAGTAGTTTATAATTAATTTTTAGCATAGAATTCGCAATAGCTGATCAAAGTTAATGTATGGAGTTCGGCTCATGTCAATAAATCCTTACGTTTTTCGTTAACTCATAAACTTTTAGGTTAAATTTTTACAACTTTAGTATCTTATAAAATGTATGGTAAACTAAATTCTTAAATTAATAGTAAATAAATTTAATGAAGTTGAAGTTTATTAAATGTCAACGTTACAATTCTTTTGATAAAAAATAGTTATAGTTTATATATAGATATATATACATTGGAAGTATTATATATAAGATAGCGTATATAATAGTATATAAGTATATATTATATTATAATATACTATATAGTATATATATATAATATATGATAATAAAATAATTATAGATATATATATATATACTAGATATATAGTAAATATATTATATGTTTATAATGACTTGGGTCTCTAATTTAATATTACTTCAAATAGATTTGTTCATGCATTTCCTTAGCCATGAATACTCGCAATTAAATGAATTTATCAACTTTCTGTTCATTCCTTTTTGTTTGTTTAGCTTTTATATTTAAAAACAATCCACGTACTTTCAACACATTTTTGATAAGCATATTTCATGTATTCCCACTGTCATGTTTTGTCCACCAATGCATATTATATTCAATTTGAAGCGGCCTTTAGCAGCAAACATGTGTGAAATCAAATTAATTTTTATTTTTTTTAACAAAATAAACTAATTCTAAATCTAATGCAATATAACCTAATCTACCCATAATCTAACCTATTTAAACTTAAACCTAAACTTAATTTAATATAATGGAACTAAGAGTAACAACCTAACATAACCTAAGTAACGTCTAAAGTATCCGACACTTTAGTTTGCCCTAACCAAACTCAACCTAACCTACAACCTAACCTTAACCTACCTAACCTAACACTAACCTAGAATTAGCCCTCTACAAATCTGATACTAACATTATCCAAGACTAACATGAACGTCACATAACAACCTAACTTGAATAAATTTCAAATTAAAAATAATGGTTTATGTTACCTCCCGCAAGTAGTTTATTGAATATAACACCACTGGTTGATCAATATTTAATTCTCTTTGTTTATTTATGTAATGTAATTAAATACCATAAGAAACATAAATAACAATAATTAACATATTGAAGAAAAATCTTGAACATTTTTTTAGCACCAATACAGTTCATAATTAAATAAATTTGTTTAAAAAACTTAAAATAAAAAAAAAAGTTAAAAGAAATGTTTAAAAAATATTTTAGCTTCTCAATACTGTAAATATTGAATAACTTATTTCTCTTTCATAGGGTAAATTTTACTTTACATTATTAACAAAACCTCACCAAGAACGTAAGAAAAACGAGACATGACCCTAAGTCTACATTGGGATATAATCATTGAATAATATATAATAATACTAATAAATTTGATAAAATAATAATTCTTTCCATAATTTAAGACGAAAGATATTTGATGCAGTCATTTTAGCCGATGCTGAGTGATGAAAAAAAGCTCAAATTCACCTCACGTTCTTATAACGTGACAAATCATATATAGTATAAGTATATATGTATTACATTACTATATAGTATATTACATATTATAATAATATATATATATCTAAGTATATACTAGTATATTATGTATTTATATAGAAGGTATTTATATAAAATATAATTATATTAAAAGATTATAAAAAGGTTATATTATAATATATAGTTTAGTTATGTTACATATATACGTAGTATGTATTTATAATATATATATATATATATATATAATACTATATAGTATATATATTATAGCATGTCATATATATATAAGATATTATGTATATTTATATAGTATTATATATAGTATTATAATATATCCTTGCCTATGATCAGTTGAGTCAACTTGGAACATTTTTTTTATATTTTTTTTTGTTTTTTTTAAGTATCATTGTACTATATGATACCAACAATGAATTTCCGTGGTAACGGACATGATTCCAAAAGTTCGAAGTATTTTTTAAATAATTTTTATAAAAATCACTTTATGTTTAAATAATTTTTTCAAAAATGAAATATCTCGAAAAAGTACGACACTTACATCAGAAAACCAACTTAATATTTGGAATCAGCGTATATGCATATATATATAAAATGTAATAAAAAAAAAAAAAAAAAAATAGCTATATTATTTTTTTTTTCGTATATGAAAATATCCAGAAAACTTTACAGAAACTCAGTTAAACCTTACATGTTTAACGCCATTAAGCTTATTTACAAAAACTTGCAAATTAAATTGCGTCATGAAATTCTGGAAAAAAAAAAAAAAAAAATTAGGGCTCGAGCCGGACGGGGACAGAAGGGGACGCTTTTTCCTACCTCCGTAGGGGAGGGCTGAGGAACCCCCGCGACACCCAATTTATCCAAAGAGCGGGGTTCCGGAGAACCTCCCACGGAGGGGGGAAAATAGTCCTACCCTGTAGTTCCCATCCCCCCCCGGAAGGCCGAGAGACCCCCCGACTCCTGCTCTTTGCGGTTTACCCTTGGTATTCCTTTAGTAAAAAAAAGAAAAAAAAAAAAAAATAATTAAAACTGACGCGTCGTAAAACGGAAAAGGTTCTATATATTTTTTGAATCATGTTCGTTACCACTGAAATTGATTGCTAGGATCATATATACTAGAGGAATATATTAAAAAAACAATCAAAAAAAAAATTGCAAAGACATCTCGCGGAGTTCGATTTTTTATTTGAAATCCATTATCATTAATAATAAAATTTGCAAAAATATAGCTATATTTTATCATGAAATAAAATAAGAAGAAAGGCTCATGTTTATATTTATATATATATATATATAATATATTAATCATATATATGATAATAATAGTATATTATATTATATATATATATATTAATATATATATTATATATATATATATATATATATATATATCTAGGTGATTAATGTGGTTAGAGCGACGAACTATCATCCAATCCAAATCTCAAAACTACATAGCACAGGAAACAGGAATTACATGTTGGAATGCTGGTCAATTTTAGGGCGAATAATGTAAAAAAAAAAAAAAAAAAAAAAAAAAAAAAAAAAAAGCATCTCAAAAAACTCAATAGCTACAGCGATAAAAGAATATTAAGGTTTAAATGTAAATATTAGATAGGAAAAATGTAAAAAAATAAAAAAATAAAAAATATTTATTGCTATAATTAGTGCGTAATATGATTAGAGGAGCTATTTAGAGACCCTTTTATGTTATCGTTAAAATAAATAGACTTTCCTTTAATTTTGCTTTTTTTCTTTTACTAAAGAATACCCCAAGGTATACCGCACGATGTTAGGAGTCGGGGTCTCTCAGGCTCCCGGGACTACGGGGTAGGACTAATTTTCCCCCCCTGCGGAGGGTCTCCGAACCCCCGCTACTTTGGTAATTTGAGGTGTCGGCGGGGTTCCCTCCGCCTCCCATACGTGTAGGAAAAACGTCCACCCCTGTGTTCCCGTCGGCTATGTGTCCCCCTACATTGCCGTGTAATAGCCTTTACAAAGTAATATATGATACTAACTTATGTCCCTGCTCTAAAGAAAAAAAAGTAGCCAATATTTATTTATATTATTTATTATTTATTTTATTTTTACACTTTTCCTATACTAAAATTTACAAGGATTCCAAAAAAAAATGTATTCCTTTTCGCTTATTTTAGTTTTGAGATATGATTTTTTTTTTTTTTTTTTTTTTTTTTTTTTTTTTTTTTTTTTTTTTATACAGTTCCGCAATAAATTGCCAGAAATTCCTACAATGTATTCCCTTTTTCCTGTTAACTATTGTAGTGCTTTTGATGATATGATCGATGATTAGTGTCGCTCTTAAACCAATATCACCTATAGGGCTAAGTAATATATATTATATAGTATATAGTATATATATATAATAAATTATTATACTATATATATAATACTATAGTAGTATTATATAGTATATTATATATATATAAGTAAATATAGTTATAATAATTAATAGTAGTATTATTGTAATACGATAGCTATGTATATTTATTGTTGCCAAACTTACCAGTTTGCCTAATATTAGTAAGTTATATATATATATATATATATAATAATATTATCTATATATAATATATATATATATATGTAGTATATATATATATATTTAGTATATATATATATATATATCTATGTATGTTATATATGGTTATATATATACTAAATATATTATATGTATATATATATAATTATATATTATATAGTATATGTATATTGATATATATATAGTATATATTATTATATATATTATATTATTATTATTTATATTAGCTATATGTAATATAATATTATGTATATATATATATATGATATAAATATATATATAAATATACTATATATATATATATTATATAATAATATAAATATATAATATATAATATATATATATAATTATTAAGTATATATTAATATATATCTACATATATATTATATATATATATTATTATAATATATATATATACTATTATATTAATATATATATATAATCAGTATATAATTTATATATATATATATATATATATAATATATATTATATTATTATCAAACCTATCATTCAAATAATCGAGACTTCTCCACTTTTCACTTATATTATCAAATTATTCGCATTTTAAAGCCATACAAGACTTTTTCGAACAATTTGTTTCTTTGCGGAAATTTTATTTGGGTCATCTGGTCATTTTTTACCCTTTTTTATTTTTGAAGACATGAATATTTAATCTCATAGGTGGTAGTTATATTGAAATTTAAGTTGCGGCTTGTGCAATCTGATATTATGGACGGTAGCATTTTTTTTTTTGTTTAGATCATCGTTTGCTTTTTTTTCAAATATTTATTTACAATATGTCTTTTTTGTTGAGTCTTTCTCGACTAGATGATGTTGGTTTGGAGACAGCGTCAGTGTAGAAATTTTGGAAGGGAGACAAATGACACCTTTCCTTGAAGAAATTAATCACTCTAACAAAAGAGTTCCTTATCAAGAACTGAGAGCGTGATGATCAAAAGAAAAATCTAACTCCTACCTTTTCAAAATCTTCTTGATCTCCTTCACAAGGAGCAATGAGACTATCAAATTGTTTCCTCCAATTGGAAGAAGGTAAGAACTTTTGAGTGCTCTGATGAAGAAATCATCACAACAATTTTCATATTCTTTTTAATATCACTCGTCTATCTTAGACCGAGAAATAATCTAAATGCTCAAAATACTCAAAATAATCTAAATACTCAAAATACTCAAAAGGAAATACTCAAAATGAAAAATTAATCTGGCGTATGAAACTGCGATGAAGATCGCCATCTTCCTCTCCGTCTGCGAATACTGCAGTTTAAGTGGCCTCTAATGAAGAAGGAATATCTCGTCAAGGAATGCAGAATATCTTTAAATATTCAATCATCTAAGTAGGAAGTCGAGATACCTGCAATCAAGTGTCAGGAGTTCAGGGTGAGGAGGACAGGCATTCTTTCCGCTCTTTCCTTCTGACCTTCCAAATATTTATGGGGAGAGAAAATATATTTCCAGTGCTGCAAAATTGCAGTTTTTGAAATCTTTATTGTCTGGCAATGCGCTCAAGGATATTGAGCACTTAACTTAGAAGTCACTTTAGAAATAATCTTAAAAACCTTTACTTGGATGAATCATAAATTGTTGATTCTCTGTTTCATAAAATCGATTCTGAGCCCAATTTAGAAAATAATCAAAAAAATATTCGAGTGTTCCTGTCGGAAGTGAGGGCATATATTCATGAGCTCAGGGGGTTTAAACTCGATTTCTTCCAAAATTTATCAGCGGGCTGTAAGCTCATGAGTCATATAATCGTGGACAAACTTCCAACTGGCTTTCTTTGGGAGCGCAAATTCATCACACAGGATGAATATAATTTTGGAGCCTATGGAGAAAGGGAAGGGGAAAAATAAATCGGCCCCTAAAAAGGGTTTTGAGCGTAATCGTGCTCCTTTTTAGTGTAAATCAACGAAATCTTCAGCTTATAACGCTTTCTGTAAAGCAGATTGAAATTTTCTACATCAAAAAACGAAATCGAACGTAGTAGTCAAAGATCCTCTAATTTATTTACGTCAAAATGTAAATTTTGTAACAGATATCATCGTATGGTTTCTTGTGAAATATATCCATCTCCTGAAAGTAGGAGAAATCACTGTAAAGAGCTGCGCATGCGATTCAGCTGCTCAAGTATGAAGCATTTCGCTAATAAATGTCTTGACAAAAGGCATGAACTTAGTCACCCATGCGGCAAATGTGGACATTAATCCCACATAAGAGCTCTATGTTTTCAGAATAATAGAAATGTGTCCGGCGGTTTTTCAGAAGATAGTCGCCCGTCAACATCGATCGCGAATGAGAAAAATAGTCAAGCCGATGGGTCTACAAATAATATCTGTATAAATACAGGTTCTGTCTCACCCATAGGTCAAAATATTCTGCCCACCCTCTCCCTTAACATCATAAAGGGCAATAAAATAGTTCCAAGTTCCTGTACGTGTGCTACTTGCTTAGGCAGTTAGTCCACATATTTTCATGGAAGCGTCCTCAAAAAATAGGGATCGATGAAAATAATTTTCCAATTCGCCAGAGCTCCATAAAAACATTTTTGGTAGAGGAATTGAGATCTTTGCGGTCTTTAAATTTAGAGATGGGTATTTGTTATGGAAAATATTCTAGCCTACCTGTTAAAAGCGATCCTCAATTGGATATCAGCTTTTATATAAAGGGTCTGACGGAGGCTATGAAAAATATTACCTAAAATAGATTCAAAGTGGTAGATAGTCAAAATAATCATGTTGACCGGGTTTCATATATTTAAGAGCTGATGGGCATCGACACTCTTCATTTATTGAAACATATTAAAACCGTCAAATGAATTCTGGGCAGTCCCTTCGAGACTTGTCATGGGTACGTGCCTTTCGGACCTGATATCATTTTTAGCACTTTACCAAAGTGAAATAATCTTTGGGAAGAATTCTTCCCCGAATGCTGTCAAAAAATCATGACAAAAATCTAAGGTCCCCATATCGTCAAATATTCAAAAATTCGTCAGGAATTTCCCGGAACATGTTATTAATCTTGTGGTGGAACCATACCCTCGTACTTCGATCCGTTCTTACATACTGAAACCGAGTCGGATTTGGACTTGGGCCTGGAGAATCTCTATAAATTACTCTGGGTATCAATAATGAGCGGGACCAAGGTTCCATTGGCGAAATATTCAATAAAAGATTCCACGAAGGAATAAAGTTTCGAGAAGGAAGATACCACTTGGAACTTCCGTAGTTTCAAAATGTTCTTCAGCAGGTTCCATCAAATCACGTTGCTCTTGCCACGATGCAACAAGTTAAAAAGTTGACTATTCAAGGTTTGCTTGACAAGTATGGGGAAATATTCAAAGAATACCAAAGAGAAGGTATAATCGAGGCTGTGGAGGTACATCTGAAAGATTATAATAAATTCATCTGGATACCCCACAGACCTATAATCAAACAGGACCTTCAAGTGACGATAAAAATTAATTCCGTCTTTAACTGCAGCCTGAAAATAGGTTGCAGTCCTTCACTTAATTAGGCATCGTATCAAGGGGTTGATTTAATCGCCTCCCTATTCGAATTATTACTGTCCTTCAGAACAAAACAAACGCATCATTCTGGCGGACATATCGAAGACTTTCCTCCAGATGAAACTAAAATTAGAAGTGGACAGAAATCGCTTCTGCTTTTTCTGGACTCATTTACCGTTATGCCACCATAATTTTCGGGTTGATGGTTAATCCCTATATTTTGGGGCTGTGATACAACATTACACCATAAAATACCCTCTCGATCTCTGTACCTCTCTTCTTCAAAATAATCTGTGCGTTGACAATTTTTTGTACACTCCTCTTTTTTGCCAACGAATTTAAAGATATTTTTCAATAGGCCACCTCACGTATGAGTGAGGGGACTTCAACTTGTGTTCTTGGAACTCCAATTGTCAGGAACTCAAAGAAATATTCGAGGAGGAGTGTAAACTAGCAATTCAGCAAAGTGATGAAGAAAGAGTTTTTGTGTATTTATATAATACTATTCAAGATAGTCTGAGTCTTAGTAACTTTTCATAAAATATTCTCTACAAAGAGACAGTTAATGTCGGAGATTCAAAAGTATTCGATCCCATTTACCTTTACTCTCCCCGTCACCGTTCGAGGCCGTTTTCTTATGAAAGAAAACTGGAAGGTGAACAATGAGGTGGGACGATATAGTGCTCCCGAAATCAAAAATTCATGGGAGAAGTTGAGCAAGGACCTCAACTCTCTAAAAGAGGTCTCTTTTAAGAGATCTTCATTTGAGTAGAGTGACCCTGATTTAAGTATTAATATATTCTGTGATGCAAGCACTGTTGCCTATGTCTTCGTGGTGTATGTGTCTTCAGCGGCAGAGGATCCAAATATTATTTGGTCAAACGAAAAAATCGCGCTTGCAAAAGGAAGAATGTTTCCCTGTTTAGAATTATTTTCAGTGTTTTTGGCCTTGAAGTGTTTGACACAAATGTTGAGTGGACTGTAGGGTGTCAAGTTCGAGGAATTGAACATATTCTCCGACTCGCAGATAACTCTTCATTGGATTCAAAATGGTGAAGAACCGGGTGCAAGATATTCGCCCCATGAGTTCTTCGCTACAAGAGAAATATTCGTTGAGTCCCAAGTTTCTCTACGTCAAAACAGAAGATAATCCAGCGGACCTTCTGAACGAGATTTCCTTCATAGTTTCCAAAAGAATGTCTTTTTTTGGGATTAAATTGCCAAAATAGCTCTCATTAAATAAATGTTTATTAGCCCATCGGCCTGAGACTGGAAACAACATAATCCAGTTTGTTGCTGTTGTTCAATGTGACAATGCACCTCCTGTAAGTGAATTTGTCCAAATATTAACATTTGCACACTCACATCGAGTATGCTTTGTTATCAAATTTGGAGCCTGTCAAAGAGGTGTAACAATAATCATGGAATTTAAAGACGCTCTGTAATTGTCTGCGGACTATGCAGAAAGAATCGTTCTCGAAAGAAGCTTCATTTCTAGAAGGTATCAAAATTAACCCTTCATACAAATCAACTCTAGCAATGTATATGGCTTTGGCTGCATAAAAATTACTTTACAAATTCAGAAACCATTATGGTTTCATCAATGAAAAAATGCATCGTATCATGGATTTACATTCGGTTTGGAATTCACACTATTGACAGAACGTGGAAAGTGAATTTCACAGTGTGTTATATTCCACAAAGCTTAAATCCCAAGAATGCATGAAAGGAAAGCTTCTTACAAGCTAACCACTAAGTAGCTGTCATTCAAATTGGATAAGTTAAAGAATGAAACCTCTTTCAAGCAGAAAGAGGGAATTGAAACGAATACGACTTTGATCGTTCCGGTCATCTCAAGGCATAGCGCATTGAAGCTGGATTAAGATCATCTTACAATGTTATCAATGAGAATTGCACAAGAAAAAACTTCAACGTTGCAGAGAAACGTTAATAGTTCTTTTGTTGAAATATTGTACGGTGTGTTATTGGATGTGATCTGAACAGGGACATGTTACATCAGCTTCTCTCTCAAATGATAATGTTTTGTGTCGAATAAGAGTTCTGGCTGGTCTTTTAGCAAACAGCAAGTCGATTGACAGAATTATAAATTAAGCACCTTTGGAAAATTTTTAATTCCGCGTGATGGAGTCAGCCGACATTTTGCTTGGTTTAACTCCTGATGTTTTGCAACGTACTTAAGTGGTGGTGATTTCAAAGAAGAATTTTTGTACCGTCTGAATCGCTACAAAAGATAGATACAAATTCCTTGAAATCTCAAAATTTTTTGAGAAACTGAAGGATTTCTTGGAATGCTATATGTACTTGAACAACTGACAGAACACCAGCAATGCTTTATCATCGATCAGGTTTCGAGGAAGGGTGAATGAGACGAACCTGAATAAGGCATCTTCATAGCTTGCTTCGTTGATTGGCTCTGGCATCAAAATTCTCCCAACCTGAAATTTAAAATTATACTTAATAACGTTTGTGAAGATGGCAATACAATCAATTCAAGGATCCTAATGCACGACTGTTCCCCGACTAATTTTCAAGAGTTTGGAATGATGAAGTGTTACTCCTTTACGCGAGGTTTGGTCTTCAAGTAGGAACGTTGTTTTAAAGAGTGGTGATTTGGAACCGTTTACGGGTTCCAAATCTGGCAACCTTGGCATTTTTAGCTTTCTAAAGTTACTTTTAGCTACTTTTTTGGCATACTTAGCCTTTTCCTAGTATTTATAGGCCTATGACGTCCATATTATGCTATCACCTATCCTTTAATCTAGCCTTTTTCTGCCACCTATCCTTTTCTAGTTTTTGGGTTCGCGTTTGGTGTGATTATATATATGGGTTTCCGAGGTCGCTGGATCGATTCCCGTGGTCCCAGAGTCGATTGGTCGGTTCCCTGAGGTCCAGGCCTCTGGGATCTCCTACCGCACGCGCACCCGGTAGGCCATTGCTCTCGCCTCGCTTCGACTACTCGAATACATACACATACCACACCAACTTCCTGTCACCAATGACCGGCACCTGAAATTATATATATTATAATATATATAATATATATATATATATATATATAATATATATATAATATTATATATATATATATTTATAATATATATATATATATAATATATATATATATATTATATTACGACGTCACCTTCTTCTCTACCACTCTCAGTGATTCAACATGTTTAAATTTATTTTAAATTTAATATAGTTGTATATATTTTAAATTTTCTACAGCCGCCCCTAGGTTCCAACCCTCATCATTTTGACTATTAGTCAAACGCTTAATCCGCAGCTAAAGGCGTTCATAGATGTCATCTCTTTTAAAAATGAAGATTAAAAACTTACCTATGGTCATTTTATCCAAAGCTGATTTCGAAGCTGGACCTCTTTATTTCATATATATATATATACTATATATATATATATATAATATATTATATATATATATAATATATTATATATCTATATATATATTATATATATATATATATTATATAAATTTATATATAAAATATATATCTTTATTTATATATATATAATATATATATATATATATATATATATATATATATATATATATATATATATTATATATATATATATATATATATATGTACCGTACTCGTTACATTGTATAAAATTTATAAAGGATATATGTAAGTGCTACCAAGATTTCTGGTACACAGTGTAAGAAAACCTTGTATAAGTCCTGTTGTAAAAGCCGAAATAATTGTTGCCTTCTTTCTTGTTGTGTATTATCCAAGGTCACCGAGGTGCCTCTGGCTCCCAAAACGCCTGTGCCAAATGGCATAGAGTTCAGTTAGAAAATGTAGATCAGAGAGCCAACATCTGACGCTCTCTCGGTCATAAAATTGATATTGTAATGGTAATTAAATTGAAAGCATTTTAAAAGCAATTAAATTTTGAACTGTGAAATATCTTAATGTGTGTTCATGTAAAATAGTCATTAGACATAATTAATAAAGAAATAAATAAAGGAACGTTTCACTATTCCGAAACTATTTTATTATTAGCTATATCAAAGTGATCTCTCAAATAGGGCCAATTAATCATTATAGAGATCTGTCTTTGTACATAGCTTTGGTGACCCCAGAGTGACATCAGTCATTACAACCTTTTGATAAAAGAGGGCCAGATAAGAAGAATAATAATAATAAATACGGTGATTGTCAAAGTGAAAAGTGCCAATAAACAAATATAGTGCTAAGTGAAGTGACCCATATACTGTGAAAAATTTTTTGGTAACAAAATAAAGTCTTAGTGCGTTGGTACATAGCTCTCATAAACTTTATTACATAACGATTAGCGTGAAGAATCCCGTTATTTTAAAAGTCGCTAGTCTTGTGAAAAAGAGCTCCATTTTCAAATAATATCAAAAAAAAAAAAAAAAAAAAAAAAGATTAAAGAAACGGGCAGAAGGGACTTTAAGATGCCCAGCCATAAAAAAAGATCTCCCCGGTTTAAGACCGGGAGGGGTAGGGGAAAGTCAAGTAATACACCAAAAGCATCTGCAAAAACTTCGAACGTCTCCCCCTCTTCCCCCAAATCTCCAATTCGGAGAGAAGAAAATTCGAACTCCGATGGGGAAGGAAGTCAGGACCTTCATACCCCGCTACGAGCCAGATCTGTTACCCCCACAGTCTCCCCCTCGTTGGGGGGGACTCCAAAGACCAGTCTGCCTATTGGCGCTATTCCAAAGTTAGATTTGCGTAATATGATGACTTGGTTACACACTACTATTACCGTTTTCAAACTTAATGGAGTGGACGATCCAAAGGAACGCGTAAGAATATTGGCTTCAGTCCTTCCCCATGATATCGTAGCGACCATCAAATTTCCATTGGGGGGAGATTGCTTTCAAAAGTTAATTGCCTCGATCGAGGAAGCTTACGCCCCAAATTTGAGAAGTCAAATCAGTGAGATTTTCAAAAAAGGAAGAAAAAAAGAAGAACTCCCTTCAGTTTATTTGGCAAGAGTCCGTGATGTTATGGGAAGAATAGGATTTGATCTGCTTGCGGAAAACAGTGCTCCGTTTGTTCATGAGTTGTTTATTAATGAGCTTCCATCTCGCATACAAGAAAGTTTAATGACTCTGGCAGACGATAGCAGTCTTGAAAAATACAAAAGTAGCAGATAACTTATATAAGAACTTTTATAGGAACGACTACGAAACCCCCCACGAGAGAAGGGGGAGAGAATATTGGGGGGCCGTGAATCATCTTCAAGGAGAACAGTTCCAAACACACGAGAGAGGCTCATATGGAGAGAGTCGAAATACAAACAACAACAACGATTCTCAAGTTTCAGAAGAGGCTAAAGTAAACAAAGAGTTCTTTCGGGAGATGAAAGGGCTTCTCAAGTCTCTCACACCAAAGTCGCAGGACAGCTGAGTGAGGCCGCTGCCAAACCGACTCGTACAGAAGAACAACCTTCATTTCAAAATAGAAGAAATGCTCATAGAGAACGTAAAATAGGCAACACTGTAAATGCTGAGTTGCTCGGCGAGTTATGTAAACCACACTCCAGATTTCTCCATAGAAGTTACCTGTCATTCGGAATTTTGTCCTATGTATTCGTTGGTATTCCCGCCAAATGGAGAAAGTCAGCAAGTCCATGAGTCACATCCCCAAAGAAAGCAGGGAAACGCATCAGATTCCCCCTCGAACAGGAGTTAGGGGGGGAGGTGAATATTTTAGATGAAAATTATCGTATTTTTAATTATGGGGATTCTGCTATAGTAAATAATTTGCATGCGTCTAATAGTAGGTTTAATAAATAATATTAATTATGAATAAGTAATAGGTATGTTTGGTATTCTAATGGGTATAATAATAATTATCATTATTAATGAATAATAAAATATAATGACGTTAATATAATATTAATAAATGGCATCTCTAAAATGTAGCTTTGAGTAATTTTAAGAGTAACGAGCAAGGTGCTCACTGGCCATGTACAAGGAGGTCATGCTTCTCCAATGAGCTCTGAAGTATTCCGACTAATTGACAAGAGTTCGATGTGACCATAAGATACACGCTGGCTTTATAGCGGCTCAACAAAATATATTAAATTACGAATGCTCCGACTGGAGAAAATCAGGTCATAAATAATTTGTCTGTATTAAATAATGTAAGAAATTATAAACTTTATACAATTGTTGATAAAATATCAAAAAGAGTCTTTATTTTAGATAGTGGTAGTGAGATCAATTTACTCCCTATGGATGGAGACCAGAATGTATCGATTATTGGTCAAATTAAAGCAGCAAATGATACCGTAATTGACATATACTCGCGCGAAATTGTTACAATTGATTTTGGGTTAAAGAGAAACTTAATGATGTAGAAGTTCTAACTACTAATTAACCCATTGTTAATATAGAATTGGCCCCCCCGGTTTTTTTTAAAAAAAATTTTCGTTTAATATTAATTTTGAGACAGATGTGTTAACGGATACTCAGAGCAAAGAAGGTATAAATTTATGTAATAACACGATTTGTAGAGATAAGGCTTTTATTCATACTCTCTCTCAATTTTCTTCTTCTGTAGCTACTAATGAACTTTTTAGTGAAATACCTATAGTCAATAATCTGGTAGTTGAATTTAAACATTTATTTATAAATGCATATTTACCGGAAAATTTTAAGGTTCGGGAACAGCAGCTTAAAGCTTGGGATGATTTGTTCATAGAATTTGGGGGGGGGGGGAAGGGGGAGGGGAAACAGAAGAGGGGGGGGGGATACTTGTGCTTTACGTGGGGGAGAGGAGACGAGCATTCCAACTGCTATCTTGAAGGAATTAGCGTCACTTTTTCCTTATAAAACTAATATAAGCGGAGTTCCAATAAAACTTAAACCTCGTCGTATTCCTCACAAATTATTCGAACAAACAAAGAGGGAGCTATTAAATTTAGTAAAAGCGAAAGTTTTAAAGAGGGCACCATCGCAATGGAGTTTCCCAATCAGCGTTTTGGAAAAAAATGGGGGAGGGGTCCGAATCGTGTGTGATTTTAGGAAACTCAAAACTTAATTCCGTGGCGAAAAATGATGTATTTGCTATGCCGAATATAAATGATATTTTTAGTGGGCTTCATGGGACAAAGGTATTAAGTAAGCTTGACGTCACGAACGCGTACTATTTACTGCCTTTGGCAGAAGCCGATCAACATTATTTTACTATTAGTACAATGATCGGAAATTTTTCTTTTAGACAATTACCGATGGGATTTAAAAATTCGAGCTCATGTTTCATGAGATTTTTAACTATATTACTTCAAGGCATTCCCGGTGTACACGTGTATTTAGACGATATTTTGATAGGGACCAAAGATTTATCAGACCACGTGGTGATACTTAAACATTGAGAGATTAAATTATTTTAAAATTTGTTTAAATAAAAAAAAATGCGAATTTGGAGTAAAAAGGTTAAGTTATTTGGGTTTTGACTTGACGGAAGAAGGGATGGCGCCATTATCTGAAAAAGTTAAGGAAATAATTGATGTTCCTCGGCCGGTAACCATAAAAGAAGTACGTTCGTTTGTTGGCCGAATTTCCTTTTACCGTCAAAATATACCGTGTTTTACAAATCTAACATTGCCTTTGTATAATTATTTAAAGGGAAAAAATAGCTCTAATAAAAAAATCACGTGGTCTCCCGAGGCTGAGAAGTCTTTTGTAGATATAAAACAAGCGATTAGTCACGCCTCTCGGCTCAGGTTCCCTGCAGTCGATGCGCCTCTCAAAGTGTACATTTATGCAAATAATAAAGCTTTTAATACGGTAATTATGTCTGACGATGAGAATGGTACTCCTTTTGCTTTTTATAGTGGGTCTTTTAATACAACAGAAAAAAGATATTTGCCAGTAAATAAGCTTTTATTGGGGTTAACGAAATTATTCAAGAAATATGGTTCAATTTTAGCGGGAAAGCCTGTCGCATCTGTACGTGTTCACGGGCGTTTGTATATAAAATAAATCATGCCAATGATGTACAAAATTATAATGCTAGGGAATTAAGGGAACTCGCTATTTTGAGTACTTTTAATATCACGATGGAGTTAATTACCGAAAATCAAAATGCGTTATTAAAATATTTACTTGCGAATAATATTGCCCATGAGGATGAGGTAGGAGAAGATGCAGGTTCAAATAGTGTAGTCTGTGACTCCGCCCACCGATTAACGACGGCCAATGAGCAATCGGCTGAGAATACTATAGCGACTGACGTAGGTGCTATTAACTTGGTAATGAATGAAGGCGCACCGATGGATCTGTCTATTCGAAGTGAAAACAGCAGTCATGCTGAGGCCGCCATATTGGAAATTGCAAAAATAAATTTTAGTAACCACGTTTGATAAAAATGCAAAAATATTAGTCTCGCATTTCAAACGAGATTTGGACTTTGAAGAAATTAGACAGCACCAACAGTCAGATAAATACCTTAGTGATCTGATGGCGAAGAAAGTGAAAACTACTTTGAAGTTAATAAAACAGAAATTCTTTTATGACGGAAAGGAGATAGAATTAACTGTCGATGTATCTTTAAACTATGCGCGCGTTTTTGTGCCTGAAAATAGTGTGCAGAAGGTAATCAGCGAATACCACAATAAAGGACATTTGGGTGTGAATAAGACCCTCCTTAGCATAAAAAATGAATTTGTGTTCCAACACATGCATAAGAAGATAAAACAGTTTATCCGCACGTGCTCAGCATGTCAAAAAAATAAAACAGTACCAGGTATAAGTCCTGATTACGGTGTTTTTAAAGAAGTAACAAAGAAGTTTCAAGCCGTTCATGTGGATATCCTTAAGTTACCTAATGCGAGAGGGTACAAATACCTACTTACGTTAATTGACCGTTACAGTAAGTACTTGTTTGCTGTGCCTCTCAAAGAAATAAATTCGGGAGAAATATTAAATGCCTTCATTCACGAGCTATTTCCGTTCTGTGGAATCCCGCAGGTAATTATTTCGGATTTAGGTGCTAATTTCACTAGTCGCATGTTTGAAGAAGTCTGCAGGGCCGTAGGAATGGAGCACCGGACTACGTGTAGCTCAAACCCAAGATGTAATGGCCTCCTGGAGGTAAGTCATAGGAATTTGCTGGCTTGTCTGAGATGTATGTTGCAGGAACATGATTTAAGCCCCTCCGACTGGCCGAGCCTCTTACCGATGGTGTTGTTCACTCTGAGACTCGCGCCGATAACAAAGAACGGTCTCAGCCCCGCCAACTTGATGTTTGGCCAAAATATAGCAATACCTAGTGGATTAGTTGATCCTTCTTCGGAGACGGCCCCAATAGAATATAATGCATATGTTAAAAAGCTAGCCGCTCTTTTGGCGCAGCCGCTGGCGCCACACACCAATTATAAAAATCGACACGTCTTTGTGCCTAAAGGGTTACATGAGGCAAAATTTGTCGTGGTGCGGCAAACACAGTTTAATGTCGGCAAACTAGCTCCCCGCTATGTCGGCCCGTTTAAAGTTATAAAAGTTAATAAACAGAACGTACTTATCGAAAAAAAATTGGAAACCGCATTAGAAATTTAAGGAGCGTATCGCATATATTATAACTTAGTAGATTTAGAAAGAGAAATAACACTTAAACAAAAAAAAAAAAAAAAAAAAAAAAAATGAATAAATAAAATAAAATACTATCCGTTTTCTTTCAAGATGGTAAAAACGCC